>JAODAL010011861.1:0-98002 GCA_025379985.1 Phyllomedusa bahiana | reverse complement strand
ACCGATTCTAAAGTGCAGATAAAAAAATAAAATTATTTCTAGTGAAAATTTTAAATTTATAAATGTCATTTAAATATTTATGTAAACCGTATATGGTTTTCAGAATTTGCATTCCATCTTCGACTGTTTTTTTCGACCCAATAGGAAAATTTTAACAGAGCCACCATCTTTATTTTGTGCTGAATATAAGTAAAACATCATAAAACAATATGTAGATACTAATTATTATCCATTTTTTCGTATAAAAATCAAACATATAGTGATAAGTTTCATACAAAATATATGTAAGCCAAGTCCAGGCTCAAAGACAATTTCTGACTGTTCTGTCCTCACATAAGGCAAATGAAGGTATAACTGGCTGTTAGATGCTGGGAGACTTTCCTACCTTCGTATCCAAGAAATTGAAGACTTCACAAGCCTAGAAATGTGTGTGCTCACAGCAATGAGATGAACAGCAAAATGGCTACTGAGAGGAGGGAGGCAGGAAGAGAAGTAGAAGCCACTCCCAGTTTGAATCAACTTAATTGACAGCAACATAAGTGAGCAGTAACAACACTGGCCAATCGATATCAGCATAACAGAACATTAAGTACATAACATATCTGTAAAATATGCACATGAACAAAATAATGATTACATCTGGGAAGAACAGCACATTTGTAGCTGAATGAACTTTAGTTTCTGAAATCAAGTAAAGGAGAAAGTCTTCCCACAGTGGATTTATATGAAGGTACAATTGTACCTCTGCAGCCTGTTAACGTTGTAAAATTATGCAGCCTGACGAAGGTTAAGTTAGTAAGAAATTTGGGTCCATTTAATCCTTGTTTATTTGTTAAAAATATATTAAAATGTGAAAATTTTGAAAAATTTGCATCTACCATATGTCTACTGTAGGTTGGCATTATTTTTTAAATATCTTTTTTTATGACATTAGGCGTCTTATAAATTTAGTAGCAATTTTTAACATTTTTAAGAAAATTTGCAGCATAAAATTTTATTAGGGACCAGTCCAGTTTTGATGTGGCTTTAAGGGACCTGTATGTTAGATACCCTCATAAATGACTCCATCTAAGAAACTACACAACTTATAATATTCAAAACCGCATTTAGGACGTTTATTAACCCATTAAGTATTTAACAGAAATTAACCCCTTACCACCGCAGACAGTTGACCTTTCTGACAGAGCCCAATTTTTTAAATCTGATGTGTCCATTTATGTGAGAATAACTTTTTGACACTTTTACCTATCCATGTGATTGAGAGTTTGTTTACTCGTGACACATTGTGCTTTAAGTTAGTAAGAAATTTTGGTCGCAAAAAATCCTTGTTTATTTGTGAAAAATATCTAAATACTGTGAAAAAATCCTTGTTTATTTGTGAAAAATATATCACAATGTTGTGAAAATTTAGAAAAATTTACCATTTTCAAACTTAAAAAATTTCTATGTGTAAGACAGATAGTTATTCCACTAAAAATAGATTATAACCAGCATCTGTCCACTGTAGGTTAGCATCATTTTTTAAATGTCTTATTTTATTTTTTTGCAACATAAGGGGGCTTAGAAATTTAGGGCCACATGTATGAAACTGTTTTGGTCTACAACTCACTATGGGCAAAAAAGTGAGTTTTAGACCAAAACCGCTTCATACATGTGGCCCTTAGTCGTCATTTTTCATATTTTCAAGAAAATTTCAATGTACATTTTGTTTAGGGACCAGTGACATGGTTTTGAGGGGTCTGTATATTACCCCCATAAATGACTCTCTAAGAAACTTCACCCCTTAAAGTATTCAAAACAGCATTTAGGAAGTTTATTAACCTGTTAGGTGTTTCACGGAAATTAAAGCAAAGTGCAGGTGAAATTTCAAAATTTTCCTTTTTTTTTTTTACAGATTTTAAATTTTTATCCATTTTATCCATTATTCACTGGAACTGGTAGTTGTGACTAGGGAAATGCAACTTAATATTGATTTCCCCAGATTCTGCTGTTTTCAGAGATATCTCATATGTGACCCTAGTGCGCTCTTTGGCTCAACCACAGGCCTCAGAGTAGGAGGAGCACCTACCGGACTTTGGGTCTTAATTTCAATACGATTTTATTTAGGCGCCATTTCAGGTTTGCGGACACCCTAAGGTGCTAAAACTTAATAAACACCCCTAAGAAAACCCCATATTGGTAACTACACCCCTTAAAGAATACAATCAGGAGTATAGTGAGTATATCAACCCCACAGGTGTTTCATAATTTTTTTAGCATTAGGCTGTGAAAATGAATTATTTTTTTCCAATAATCTGCTATTTTTAGCTGAAAATGTTTAATTTTTACAAAGTATCCTGGAAAAAAAAGCAACCCAAATTTTGTTATGCAATTTCTTCCGAGTTCTGTAATACCCTATATATCGGTGTAATGGCAGGGCATGCAAGGGAGAGTGCATGACACGGCGTGCAAGATCCTTCTGTGTCTCAGTCGGCGCAGTCTCCTACCAGACATCCTTGAAGGTATACAATGTCTTCTGGGCTGTCTGTAATGTCACCATGCCTGCTGCATGGGCGGGCATGGTGACTGACAGTTGCCATAGGTATCAATATTGAGCAGTTCTGCTCTGTATTGTTCATTGTATGAGTGATCTGAAGATCATTGATACAAGTCCCCAATGGGAAAAAGTTTAAAAAAAGTGAAAAAGTAAAAAAAAAAAAGTGAAAAACAGTAAAACACAAAAAATAAAATAAAAACACGTACATGTCCTTTTCCTCTTTACGAACGCCAATCGCCCACAAAAGGATAAAAAATAAAATACCCATATGTGGTATCGTTGCGTGCAAAATGACCTACCCTATACATCTATCACATTAACTAACCCGCACAGTGAACACCGTAACAAAAATTACAGAATTGCAATTTTTGTTAATTGCGAAGCACATAAAATGGAATAAAACGCAATAAAAACTAATAAAAATGCCAAAGTGGTGTCAATTAAAAGGTCAGTTCATCTTGCAAAGAAAAAGACTTTACACAGCTCTGTATATGGAAAAATGAAAAAGTTATGGCTATCAGAAGACAGCGATGCATAAATATTTTTTTATACAATAAAAACATTTCTTTTTTTAAAGCGCTTCAACATAAAAGAAACTATATAAATTGGGTATCACCATAATCGTCTCGACTCACAAAGTAAAACGAACTTGTCATGTATACTACACGGTGAGCGCTGTAAAAAATAAAAAAACACTACTAGGATTGCAGTATTTTCTTCACCTGCTTTCCAAAAAACAGATTTAAAAGAGATCAAAAAGCCTTATCATCCCAAAAATGATACCAATAAAAACCTCAACTCATCCCACAAAAAACAAGCCCCTGCACAGCTCCTTACACAGAAAAATACAAAAGTTATGGCTTTCAGACTGTGGAGAAGAAAGAAAAACATATTTTCCTTTGGTTTTTTCCCCCCATTTTCGTGGCAAAATGCTAAAAAAAAAAATAATAATAATAATGAACACCTGTGCACTCAAAATGCACAATGTACCCTAAGATGAGATCCATGAGAAAGAAACTTTGGGATGCTTCTTTTCCAGGATTCCTTGTAAAAATGAAACATTTTCAGCTAAAATTTTAAATTGTTAGAAAAATGTTTTTTATTTTCACAGCTGAACGCTATAAAAATTTGTGAAACACCTGTGGGGTTGATATACTTACTACACCCCCTGATATATTCCTTAAGGGGTGTAGTTTCCAATATGGTGTCTTTTTAGGGGAGTCTATTAAGTTTTATCACCTTATGGTGTCCGCAAACCTGAAATTGCACCTAAATAAAATCGTATTAAAAATGAGACTACAAAGTCCAGTAGGCGTTCTTCCTACTCTGAGGCTTGTGGTTGAGCCAAATAGCGTAATAGGACCACATATGGGACATCTCTAAGAATGGCAGAATCTGGTGAAACGATATTAAGTTGCATTTCCATGGTCACATCTACCGTGTTCCAGTGAATAATGAATAAAAATTGAAAATCTGTATAAAAAAAAGGGAAATTTTGAAATTTCACCTGCACTTTGCTTTAATTTCTGTGAAACGCCTAATGGGTTTAATAAATTCTTGTATGCTGTTTTGAATACTTTAAGGAGTGCAGTTTTTCAGATGGAGTCATTTATAGGGTGTCTAACATACAGGCCTCTCAAAGCCACGTCAGAACTAGGCTGATCTTTAAAAGTATCAATATTTCAAATTTTCTTGAAAAAGTTAAAAATTACTACTACATTTTTAAGCCCCGTAATGTCTTAAAAAATGTTTGTTTTTTTTTAAATGATGCCAATCTACAGTGAACATATGGTAGATGATAGTTACAAACTATTTTGTGGTGAATAATTATCTGTCTTGCACACAGAAATTTTAGAACTTTGAAAATGACCAATTTTTCCAAATTTTCACTAAATTTTGATATTTTTACAAACAACTAAGGATTCTATGGACCTAAATATCTTACTACCTTAAAGCACAATGCATCACAAGAAAACATTCTCTGAATTACATGGATAGGTAAGTGTCAAAGTTATTCTCACATAAAGTGACACGTGTCAGATTTCAAAATAGGGCTGTGTTAGTAAGGCCAAAACTGGCTGGGTCCTTAAGGGGTTAAACGTAGATCCGTAAAGCATCTCTATTGTAAAGGAGACATTGCCAGTCCTCATCTCATAGCTTTGTCTATAGCAAAAAAGAAAAAGTTCAGGGTGTGTTGGATTTCAAATTCATGAGATCACCATCCAGTTAAGTGTCCATGGTATGTGCTGTAAAAACAAGTCTGATACTTGGTGGTCCTACCTCTAATATACAGAAATTAAAGTATCTGCTGGTAACATGGTGCTATATAAGATATCCTACATTTAGAAGTTTTGTGGACTCTATGGCTTGCTGGGACAGGGCTGTTTTGGCAGCACAAGGCGGACAATATTTGGTTTTACTGGTATGGTTGGATTGTGTACACAAATAATATTGAAATGTGTAAATTTGTTTAGTGAGTCACATAGTGGTGACTACAGGTTGTCACGCTGGCTGGCCGTGTCAAGACAAGCAGAAGAAACAGTTGAGTTCCAGGCACTCTCCAACCACAGCTCCATATCAGTTGCAAGCTCTGGAAGGAAATGGCAGGTGTGGCTAAGATAAGCAGATAATGACATTTTAACCCCTTATCGCCAGAGCCAGTTTTGGCCTCCCTGACACTTTGTGAGAATAACTTTTTGACACTTTAACCTATCCATGTGATTCAGAGATTGTTTTCTCATGACACGCTGTGCTTTAAGAAAGTAACACGTTTTGGTCCAAAAAGTCCTTGTTTATTTGTGAAAAATATCAAAGTATCGTGAAAAATGTAACATTTTCAAACTTCAAAAATTTCTGCGTGTAAGACAGATAGTTATTCCACTCAAAATATATTATAACTAGCATCTACAATATGTCTACTGTAAGTTGGCATAATTTTGTTAATGTTTTTTTTTTTATTAGAGCACTTAGAAATTTAGTAGTAATTTTCACATCATCAAGAAAATTTGCAATATACATTTTTTTATGGACAAGTCCAGTTCTGACGTGGCTTTGATTGGCCTGTATGTTAGATACCCCCACAAATGACTTCATCTAAGAAAATACACCCCTTAACGTATTCAAAACAGCATTTAGGAAGTTTATTACCCCATTAGGTTTTTCACAAGGATTAAAGCAAGGTGGAGGGGAAATTTCAAAATTTAAATTTATTTTTTTGTGTGCAGATTTTCAATTTTTATCCATTATTCCCAAGAACACGGTAGATGTGACCAGGTACATGCAACTTAATATTGATTCCCCAGATTCTGCCATTTTCAGAGATCTCCCATATGTGGCCCTAGTGCACTATTTGGCTCAACCACAAGCCTCAGAGAATGAGGAGCACCTACTGGACTTTGGGGTCTCATTTTCATTACAATTTAATTTAGGCGCCATTACAGGTTTGCAGACATCTTAGTGGCGCTAAAACTTAATAAACACCCCTAAAAAGACCCCATATTGGAAACTACACCCTTAAGGAATATATCCAGGGGCGTAGTGAGTATATCGACCCTACAGGTGTTTCACACATTTTTTTAGCGTTAGGCTATGAAGGAAGAAATTATTTTTTCCCAACAATTTGCAATTTTAGCTGAAAATGTTTACTTTTTACAAAGAATCCTGAAAAATAGCACCCCAAATTTTGTTACGCAATTTCTTCCAAGTTTGGCAAAACCCTACACTACCGTTCAAAAATGTCCTTATTTTTGAAAAAAAAGCACAGTTTTTTTTTCAATGAAGCTAACATTAAATGAATCAGAAATACACAATATATTGTTAATGTTGTAAATGACTATTCTAGCTGCAAACGTCTGTTGTTAATGCAAAATCTACATAGGTGTATAGAGGCCCATTTCCAACAACCATCACTCCAGTGTTCTAATGGTACATTGTGTTTGCTAACTGTATAAGAAAGCTATTGGATATTTTGAACACCCTTGAAAACGCTTGTGCAAGTATGTTAGCACAGCTGAAAACAGTTTTACTGATTAGAGAAGCTATAAAACTGACCTTCTTTTGAGCTAGTTGAGAATCTGGAGCATTACATTTGTTGGTTCGATTAAAACTAGAACTTTCATGTTAAACTCGACAGTCTATTCTTGTTCTGAGAGATGAAGGCTATTCCATGCGCAAAATTGCCAAGAAACTGAAGATTTCCTACAATGGTGTGTACTACTCCCTTCAGAGGAGAGCACAAACAGGCTCTAACCAGAGTAGAAAGAGAAGTGGGAGGCCCCGCTACACAACTGAGCAACAAGACAAGTACATTAGAGTCTCTAGTTTGAGAAATCGATGCCTCACAGGTCTTCAACTGGCAGCTTCATTAAATAGTACCCGCAAAACGCCAGTGTCAACATCTACAGTGAAGAGCAGGGCAGAGTGGCAAAGAGAAAGCCATATCTGAGACTGGCTAATAAAAGGAAAAGATTAATATGGGCTAAACAACACAGACATTGGACAGAGGAAGATTGGAAAAAAGTGTTATGGACAGATGAATCGAAGATTGAGGTGTTTGGATCACACAGAAGAACATTTGTGAGACGCAGAACAACTGAAAAGATACTGGAAGAGTGCCTGACGCCATCTGTCAAGCATGGAGGAGGTAATGTGATGGTCTGGGGTTGCTTTGGTGCTGGTAATGTGGGAGATTTGTACAAGGTTAAAGGGATTTTGAATAAGGAAGGCTATCACTCCATTATGCAACGCCATGCCATACTCTGTGGACAACGCTTGATTGGAGCCAATTTCATCCTGAAACAGGACAATGACCCAAAGCACCCCTCCAAATGATGCAAGAACTATTTAGGGAAGAAGCAGGCAGCTGGTATTCTATCTGTAATGGAGTGACCAGCGCAGTCACCAAATCTCAACCCCATTGAGCTCTTCTGGGAGCAGCTTGACCGTATAGTACGCAAAAAGTGCCCATCAAGCCAATTCAACTGGTGGGAGGGGCTTCTGGAAGCATGGGGGGGAAATCTCTCCAGATTACCTCAGCAAATTAACAGAAAGCCAAAGGTCTGCAAAGCTGGAATTGCTGGAAAGGGAGCATTCTTTGACGTAAGCAAAGTTTGAAGTAGATAATTATTATTTCAAATAAAAATCATTATTTCTAACCTTGGCAGTGTCTGGACTATATTTCTATTCATTTTGCAACTCATTTGATAAATAAAAGTATGAGTTTTCAGGGAAAACACAAAATTGTCTGAGTGATCCCAAACTTTTGAACGGTAGTGTATATATTGGTGTAAACTGCGTTTGGGCACATGACAGGGCGTATAAGGGAGGGAGCATTATTTGGCTTTTGTAACACAGATTTTGGTGGGTGAAATGTCGCATTTGCAAAGCCCCCAAAGTACCAGAACAGGTGAAACCTTCTAGAAGTTACCCCATTTTGGATTCCACACCCCTCAGGGATCTCATCAAGGGGTGTATTGTGCATTTTCGGTGCACAAGTGTTCCATAGTTTTTTTTAGTATAGGGCCATGAAAATGGGGGGAAAAACACAGTTTCGTCATTGTTTTTTGGGTTTAAATTTTACAGCGTTCACCGTGTGGTATAAGTGACAGGATAACTTTATTATGTGGGTCAGTACAATTACAATGATGTAAATTTTATATAGTTTTTTTTTGTTTTATTACTTTTACACAATAGAAACATCTATAAAAATTTTGTTTTTATGTTGTCCTATTCTGACATCCATAACTTTATTTTTCTGTTTACTGAGATAATTATGGACTTGTTTTTCACGGGATGAGTTGACATTTTTATTGGTACCATTATGGGGGCATATGATGCTTCGATCACTTTTTCAAGGTTTTTGTGAGGCATTTTGAGCAAAATACAACAATCCATATAGTGTTTTTTATTTTTACAGCAGTCACTATGCAGTATAAATGACATGCTAGCTTTACTCAGCAGGTCGATACGATTACAGCAATACCCAGCTTGTATTTTTTTTTTTGTTTTACTGATTTTACACAATAAAAACACATTTATTCAAAAAGGAAAACATTTTTTTGCATTGCCATAGTCTGAGAGCCATAACTTTTTTATTTTTCTGTGTACAGAGATGTGTAGGGACGTAATTTTTGCATGATGAATTGACGTTTTTATCAGTATAATTTTTTTGGGTGGGACAAGGCTTTTTGATCAGTTTTAAATCCGTAATATACCGCTGGTCCCATGTCGCGATCGTGCGGGGCTCGCTTTTAAGCCCACTTGATCGCCAGGATGTACCCATTTGTACCCATATGGTTACGTCCAGTGTCAGGAAGGGGTTAAGGCACCTAGCTCCAATCTGCGCAGCTGGGAGAGGCATAAAAGCCATATTGAAAGCAAAGTTTTTTTATTCAAATGGAAACATTAAAAATCAGCTCAAGTGGTGTGGGATGATTGTGCAATGCTTTGTCTGTGTCAGTCTTCCAATTATTGCCACTTGTCACAGACTAAGAAGCACAAAGTACTTTAACTGAGAGACCCTGGTTTATCCCTCTTATAGATCACTTCACACCTAGCTCATACTTGCCAACTTTTGGAAGTGGCCTTAAGGGAGATTTTGAATTGCAGCTTGCCGCCTTGATAGTTTGAGTGGGCCACACCCCCTTTTTACATGAAACGCCCTCTTTTGCACACAGCCACACCCCCTTATCACATCTGTGTAACTGCTTTGGAGGAAAGCTGATAAGGGTTGGGGTATCATTCAGCTTTACTGGACATTGGGTCTCCTAACCAGCATCCAAGCTGGGTAACGCCACATTAATCAGCTTTTCTTCAGAGCCTGGCTACAATGTGGTCCCAATGCACCAAGTGATGTCAGGGCAGCATCTCATGATGGTTTACCCTGACACCACCACTATTTAAAGAGCAACCCACAGCCAGTAAAGATGGCAGATACATAAAGTGGTTTAGCTGCCATATAGCCTTAGGCTAAAACCAACCAAACATTGTCAACTTGGGACTATGTTTGACTCCTTTTCAGCCATATATACTGCACTAGTGTGTATAGTGCGCAGCACATTTTTTACATGTTTTTGCCCTGGCTATTAATTTGTATAGGTGGAAACCTTGTCCAAAACCTCATGAAAAACCTCTTCTGAAGAAGCGTGTTTCAGGCGAGGTTTTGATGATATTTTGGGCGCTGAAAAATCCGCGTCCAAACAGTGGCCAAATAAGCCATGTGAACATACCCTAATAGGCATGCCCAAGAGTATATTCTAAAAGTTCTCAGTACTTGATATGACCGGTACAAATAAAATAACAGCACTAGACCCCTGGCAGTAAAACCAGGTTTAGCAGATCGGTGGCAAAACTACCCTAGCATGAGATTTACCAACTCTTCAGGGAGACCGAGAGGACTTCCCCTTTTCAGTGAGTCTCCCTGATGAACAGGGAGAGTTGGTAAGTATGAGCTAGCCCAAGATGTCAGCACTGATCAAGGTTGCAGGTTCTGCTGGTTGGGAGAACATGAAAGCGAACGTCTGCACAAGTGGATCATGATTAGAAAAACTCTGCTTAGTGATCTACTCTGTACGGCAAGTGAAGTTGGACATCACATTCCAAACCTGGCAGCAGAGTCTGGAATGGAAGTATGTTCTCTTCAGCGGAGAGTCCCACTTTTGTTTCAGACGCAATGACAGCTGGAGATCGGTTTGGAGATCATGTGGGGAACACCATAAAGAGGCCTTCACAATGAAACATCACAATGGCCGTACTCCCGGGATTATGTTGTGCGGTGGCATAATGTACGGTAGCCTGACCCCTCTAGTCTTTATTTCAGATACACCAACATTAATTTGGTTGTAGAACCAGTGGTACATCCTTTTCTCCAAAGTGTCCAAAGAGCCATATCTCAACAGGACAATGACAGACCGCATATAGCTTATGCAACTGTGAACCGCATGCAAAGCCTAAAAATACTACCTTGCCCTACAGCATCTCCAGCCTTTGCTCCCGTTTAGCATATTTGAGACTTTATGGGTTAGCAAGTACAAAGGGAGCTGTTAGCAGCCAATCTGGATGATTTGCATTTTGCTTGGTATAGCATTCCTTAGGCAACCATTATTAACCTCCTTAATGGAATGCCAAAACATGTGATTGTGAATATTTCTGAGTGTGGCGCTCACGCTGGTTGTTTTCAATATTTTATTAACATTTTTTTAACTTATGCATATCGTTGACATGTCTACCTACCTTATGATTTCCTTAATTCCAACACTTTTCCTTCTTGGTGTTGCAATTTCAATGTTAAAATAGTGTATGAAATGGCAGCCTATCAGGAAAGAACAAACAGGTCTGTAGCTATAACGACCTGAGGAGCTGATGCAGCCCATACAAGAGTGGATGTCTAGGAATAGGTAGGACACTGGTAATGGACACATATTGCAAAGCAATCTTTGTAGTGAGACAACCCCTTTAAGGTACCATTGATCAACTGGTTCAGTACATGCATAGTTACATAGTTAGTACGGTTATAAAAAGACACGTGTCCATCAAGTTCAACCAAGGGTGGGGAAAATGTGGGTGAAGGGAGAGAGACAAGCACAGCCTCACCACTGGTTAATACCCTGGAACCCACAATTCAAAAACCAATCTGCTCCAGTGGAGACCCTATCTCTGACCTTAGAGCCTCCACCAGCCAGGATCCAGAATTTTACATAGCTACGTACGCATTAATATTCTTTAGTTCCAGATAGGTATCTAAGCCTTTCTTGAAACTCTCTACAGTTCCTGCTGTGACCAGTTCCTCAGGCGGCTATTCCACAGATTCACAGTTCTTACAGTGAAGAACGCTCTTCTCCTCTGGAGATTGAATCCTTTTTTCTCTAGTCGAAAGGAATGTCCCCTTGTCTTTTAAGGGGGCTTCACTTGAAATACTTTTTCCCCATACTTTTTGGGACCATTTATATAAATGAATCATGTCCCCCCGAAGCAGTCTTTTCTCAAGACTAAATAAGTTAAATTCTACTAACCTCTCCACATAACTAAAAGGCTCCATTCCCCTTATAAGTTTGGTTGCTCGTCTTTGTACTCTCTCTAGCTCCATTACATCTCTTCTATAAACTGGGGCCCAGAACTGAACAGCATATTCTAAGTGAGGTCGCACCAATGCTTTGTACAGCGGTAGAATTACATCCTTGTCCCGCAAGTCCATGCCTCTTTTAATACACGCCAATATCTTACTTGCCCTAGAGGCAGCTGATTGACATTACATGCTGTTCTGTAGTCTATGATCTACAAGAACGCCCAGATCTTTCTCAACAAGCGATTCTCCCAAGTTTTTCTCCTACTAGGACATATGATGCCTGCAGATTATTTCTACTCAGATGCAGAACCTTACATTTATCCACATTGAACCCCATTTGCCAAGTAGATGCCCAAGCACTCAGTGTGTCCAGGTCTGCTTGCAATTTATGAGCATCTTCCATAGATTGCAATACCCTACATAGCTTGGTGTCATCTGCAAAAATCGAAACCATGCTATTGATACCTTCCACTATATCGCTAATAAATACATTAAATAAGAGAGGAACCAATACTGAGCCCTCCGGCACACCACTAATAAGCGGGGACCACTCAGAGTAGGAGTCATTTACCACCACTTTCTGAGTACGATCCAACAGCCAGTTTTTAATGCCTGCTGTGAAAAATTAAAGTACTCCTGTTTTTTTTTCTTTATTTGTGTTATATTCAACACTGTTTTTATATGTATTTTAACACTAAAATAATATGTTGGAATAATTTCTCCATATATATTTTTATCTAAAGTGTAGCAAATGGCTAGCCCACCTCTGTCAACTTTCCAAAAGAAAACAAACATTGAACTTATAGAACACATGAACTACAATCTTTTCTGTATGTTTAAAAGAGAACGCACATTTTGATCAAATTGTGTGTCCCCTTCCATCACATCCAGTTAACATCATCATGGGGATCTTCATGTGCAGATTTACTTCTTCTTTGGGCCAAAGCCTCTATGTATCCACACTGTTTTTAACCCCTTACCGCCACAGCCGGGTTTTGGTCTTTGTGACAGCGCCCCATTTTTTAAATCTGACGTGTCACTTTATGTGAGAATAACTGTTTGACTTTTACCTATACATGTGATTCAGAGGTTGTTTTCTCGTGACACATTGTGCTTTAACCCATTAAGGACCCAGCCAGTTTTGGCCTTACTGACACAGCCCTATTTTTGAAATCTGACATGTGTCACTTTATGTGAGAATAATTTTTTGACACTTTACCTATCCATGTGATTCAGAGACTGTTTTCTCGTGACACATTGTGCTTTAAGTTAGTAAGAAAGTTTTATCCATACAGTCCTTGTTTGTTTGTGAAAAATATCAAAATTTAATGAAATTTGGAAAAATTTGTGATTTTGAAAGTTCCAAAATTTCTGCGTGCAAGACAGATAATTATTCACCACAAAATAGTTTATAACTAGCATCTACCATATATCCACTATAGGTTGGCATAATTTTTTAAATGTCCTTTTTTTATGACATAAGAGGGCTTATAAACTTAGTAGTAATTTCTCACATTTTCAAGAAAATTTGCAATATACATTTTTTTAGGGACCACTCCAGTTCTGACGTGGCTTTGAGGGGCCTGTATGTTAGATACCCCCATAAATGACGCCTTCTAAGAAACTAGACCCCTTAAAGTATTTACAACAGTGTTTAGGAATTTTGATAACCCTTTAGGTATTTCACAGAAATTAAAGCAAAGTGGAGGTGAAATTTCAACATTTCACTATTTTTGCAGATTTTCAATATTTATCCATTATTCACTGGAATACGGTAAATGTGACAAGGTAAATGCAACTTAATATCATTTCCCCCAGGTCTGCCGTTTTTATAGATATCCCATATGTGGCCCTAGTGCATTATTTCGCTCAACCATACTGGACTCTGCGGTCTCATTTTCAATGCGATTTTATTTAGGCGCCATTTCAGGTTTGAGGACACCCTAAGGTGCTAAAACTTAGTAAACTTAATAAACACCCCTAAAAAGACCACATATTGGAAACTACACCCCTTAATGTATATATACAGGTGTGTAGTGAGTATATCGATCCCACAGGTGATTCACAAATTTGTTTTTAGCATTAGGCTGTGAAAATTTTTTAATTTTTTTTTCCAATAATCTGCAATTTTAGCTTAAAATGTTTCATATTTACAAGGAATCCTGGAAAAAAGAACCCCAAAACTTTGTTAAGCAATTTCTTCCAAGTTCGGCAATACCTTACATGTGGATGTAAACTGCTGTTTACGCGCATGGCAGGGCGTACAAGGAAGGGAGCGCTATTTGGCTTTTGGAACGCAGATTTTGGTGGGGCCATGTCGCATTTGCAAAGCCCCCAAAGTACCAGAACAGATGAAATCTTCCAGAAGTCGCCCCATTTTAGATTCAACACCCCTCATGGATCTCATATATATATTGTGCATTTTGGGCACACAGGTGTTCCATTGGATTTTTTTAGCATTGGGCCATGAAAATGGGGAGGGGGGAAACACAATTCCGCCATTCGTTTTTTGGACTTCAATTTTACAGCGTTCACCGTGCAGTGTAAATGATGTGATAACTTTACTATGGGGGTCGGTACAATTGCAATGGTATAAATTTTATATAGTTTTTTATGTTTTATTACTTTTACACAATAGAAATAGGTCTATAAAAAATTGCGTTTTTATGTTGTCCTATTCTGACAGTCATAACTTTTTTTATTTTGCTTTGTGCAGAGCTGTGTAGGGCCTTGATTTTTTGCGGGGTGAATTGATACTTTTATTGGTACCATTATGGGGTGCATACGACACTTTGTTCACTTGTTATTAAGGTTTTTGTGAGGCGTTTTGAACAAAATACAGCAATCCTGGTAGTGTTTTTTATTTTTATTTTTTATAGTGGTCACTCTGCGTTAGATATGACATGCTAGCTTCACTCAGCAGGTCGAAACGATTACAGCAATACCCAATTTGTATATTTTTTTATTTTTTACTGCTTTTATGCAATAAAAACACTTTTATTCAAACAGGAAAACACATTTTTTCATCGCCACAGTCTGAGAGCCATAACATTTTTGTTTTTCTGTGTACGGAGCTGTGTACAGGCTTGTTTTTTGCGGGATGAGTTGACGTTTTTATTGGTATCATTTTTGGGAGGACAAGACTTTTTGATCAGTTTTAAATAAGTTTTTTGGAAGACAGAGTGAAGAAAATACTGTAATCCTAGTAGTGTTTTTTATTTTTAACAGCGCTCACCGTGCAGTATCCGTAATAAGTTAGCTTTACTCTGTGGGTCGATACGATTATTGCGATACCCAATTTATATAGTTTTTTTTTATGTTGAAGCACATAAAAAAAGTGGTTTTAGTGTGTAAAAGAATATTTATGCATCGCTATCTTCTGAGAGCCATAACTTTTTTATTTTTCCGTATACAGAGCTGTGTAAGGACTTTTTTTTTGCGGGATGAACTGACGTTTTAATTGTTACAACTTTGGCGTTTATAGGAGTTTTTGATCGCTTTTATTCCATTTTATTTGGTGCGGGATGAACAAAAATCTTAATTCTGTGATTGTTTTTTTTCTTCTTTTTTTACGGCGTTCACCGTATGGGTAAATTAACATGACAGATTTATAGGGCAGGTCGTTACGCACGTGGCGATAACAAATATGGGTACTTTATTTATTTTTGATCTTTTTGGGGGTGATTGGCGTTTGTAAAGGAGAAAAGGGCGATGTACATGTTTTTATTTTATTTTTTGTGTTTGTGTTTTACTTATTTTTCAAATTTTTTTTACTTTTTCACATTTTTTTTTTTTACTTTTCCCCACAGGGGATTTGAATGAGTGATCTTTAGATCTCTCATTCAATAGGAATCACTACACAGCTGTGCACTGGTTCCTATGACAACTGTCAGTCACGATGCCGGGCCATGCCCATAAGGCTTCATGACGTCATTGACAACCCGGAAGGCATTCTATGCCTTCCGTGCTGTCTGTCAGCACACAGCAGCCGCAGGATCGAGCGCTGCTGTCGCCGACAGAGACGCAGGAGGAGCGATCTCCTTCTGTGTCTCCCTTAGTTATTGCGACCCAGTGGTCGCGATAATTAAGGGGTTAAACACCCCCACCCCCCCGGAGCGATATACAGCTGACATACCGCGCCGACCATGCATGCATCCTAGGTCGTTAAGGGGTTAAGTTAGTAAGAAAATTTGGTCCAAAAAGTCCTTGTTTGTTTGTGAAAAATATCAAAGTGTCGTGAAAAAGTTGAAACCTTTACCATTTTCAAACTTCAAATATTTCTGTATGTAAGACAGATAGTTATTCCACTCAAAATAGTTTATAACTAGCATCTACCATATGTCCACTGTAGGTTGACATCATTTTTAAATGTCTTTTTTTAGGACATCAAGGGGCTTAGAAATTTAGTAGTAATTTTCAGATTTTCAAGAAAATTTGCAATATACATTTTTTTAGGGACCAGTCCAGGTCTGATGTGGCTCTGATTGGCCTGTATGTTAGTTACCTCCATAAATGACTCCATCTAAAAAGCAACACCCCTTAAAGTATTCAAAACAGCATTTAGGAAGTTTATTAACCTATTAGGTGTTTCACAGGAATTACAGCACAGTGCAGGTGAAATTTCAAAATCTCACTTTTTTGCAGATTTTCAATTTTTATCCATTATTCACAAGAACGCGGTAGATGTGACCAGGGAAATGCAACTTAATATTGATTCACCAGATTCTGCCGTTTTCAGAGATATCCCATATGTGGCCCTAGTGCGCTATTTGGCTCAACCACAAGCCTAGGAGTAGGAGGAGCACCTACCGGACTCTGAGGTCTCATTTACATTACAACTTAATTTAGGCCCCATTTCAGGTTTGCTGACACCCTAAGGTGCTAAGCTTAATAAACACCTTTAAAAAAGACCTAATATTGGAAACTACACCCCATAAGGAATATATCCAGGGGTATAGTGAGTATATCGACCCCACAGGTGTTTCATAAATTTTTTTAGCATGTGAAAATTAAGATTTTTTTTTTCCACCAATCTGCAATATTAGCTCAAAATGTTTAATTTTTACAAAGAATCCTGGAAAAAAAGAATTCTATATTTTGTTACGCAATTTCTTCCAAGTTCGACAATACCCTATATTTGGCTGTAAACTGCTGTTTGGGGGGGGGCAGGGCATACAAGGGAGGGAGCGCTATTTGGCTTTTGGAACGCAGGTTTTGGTGGGTGCCATGTTGCATTTGCAAAGCCCCCAAAGTACCAGAACAGGTGAATCCTTCCATAAATCACCCCATTTTGGATTCAACACCCCTCATGGATCTCATCTAGAGGTGTTCCATAGTTTTTTAAGCACGGGGCCATGAAAATCATTGTCATTGTTTTTTGGGTTTCAATTTTACAGTGTTCGCCGTGCAGTGTAAAGGACTGGATAACTTTACTATGCGGGTCGGTACAGTTACAATTATCACTCATACAATAGGAGATCAGTACACAGCTTACTGTTGTGTACTGATTTCCATGGCGACTGTCAATCACTCTACCCGGCAATGCCCACATTGCATTGCCAGGCATGGTGACGTCACAGACAGCCCGAGAAGTGATTTCCACTTCACGATCGTGCGGCAGCTGTGACGAGAGCAGGCAGCCGGAGCTCACTCCTCCTGCATGCGACTTAGCTTCGACAATCTATTAAGGGGGTTAAACACCCACCGGTGGAGCTCACTCCGGCCACGGGTGATGTGGCATGAGGCCAGCGGTAATTTACTGCTAGTCCCATGTCACGCTCGCTTGTAAGCCCGGACGTTCGCTAGGACATACCCATACGTCCATTTGCGGGAAGGGGTTAAATACCAAGGGCAAGCCCTATGAAAAGCTAATCCAATGTTTGTGTCTATAAAAGCTTATACATTAGAACTCTCCTTTTAAATTTGTTAAAATCTATGCTTAAAGTATAGCTACTATTATGTCTCCTGTAACAGGAACAGGCCGTTTTTTGAGATTGTGTTCTTCAATAGTAAAGAGGAGGAGTAAAGATACCATTGAGGTTAAGCCATAGTTTAGGATCCTTTCAAACAAGTTCCCTGACAGAATGTTGAACTTCAAAATCCTTGTTCTCCTCAAATGTTTTTTGTTAACTGCTAAAATTAAGGGAGATTAAGCACACGTTTCAACCTAAGTAGTAAGTTTGGGGTATATTTTAAAAGTATTGAATAAGTTTGTACGTTTTCTTTGCAATGTCCATACAAACCAATTAACAAAGCTCTGACTAGCTAATTGAAACTCTGGATATGATTTTTAAGTCATAAAGGATGCAGCCATTTTTTTTTTACAATGTTAACTGTGCGGCATAAGTAGCATATTAACCTTTTCTAAGGCAGCTACTGGGAAGGTCTTTGATGGTATATGTATCCCAGCCCGAATCATTGCATGTACCTGGAAAACCACAGACCCATGTCTCCAAGGTGATGGAACTTGGTGAAATAAAAATCCATTAGATAGGTGTCAACTGCACCAGGCATTTGACACATGTTTAAATATTAGTATGCCTTCCAGCCATTCCGGGACGGCTTTTTATTGGGAGTAGACAAAGTGTTGTGTGGGTGTCTACTCCCCATGTTCCCCGCCAGGATTTGTCTGCCCTATGTAAAGTCCGCTGACTAGGTGTGGCTGCAACTCTGGTCTTTGCATTTGGCTGGAGAAGCTATACACTGGAGGAGACCAACGCCACTGGGCTAAAAGGTGTTGGTGAGGTAACTACCACTGTATAGTAAGTGCTCAGACGGGCAGGAGTTTTGTTTGTTTCTTGTTGTGCCCGTCTTTACTAAACATGCTTGTTTTCTTAAATATATACGAAAGGACCCCTTGGCTTCCCAGACTGCCTAATGGATCTCGATGCCTAATGGACTTGTGTGATCCCGGAGCTACAAACGCTCACACCTTTTAACTTTTTTGTGATACAGGATGACCAATCATATATTTTTATGCGTTTATTTAATACAAACTAGCTTCATTAAACTTTTTGGGATTTTTTCCCCAATAAGTAACTTTATTTATGATTACTATTTTTAATTTCTGATTCATTAAAATACCAAAAAAAACTGATACTAACACTTTTTAGGAAATACTTAAGGCATGGCATTATGAAGAGGATACTTATTGTAAGGTCTGTGGTTGTCAAGTAAAACTTTTAGTCCTTTCTTTCAGATCAGCAGTGACAGCTTGTTGTGCAAAGTCTTCCCCTTCTGTTTACACTTTGTATAGTCTGCAAAATCTAAGGACCACATGTATGAAAACTGTCTAGGTCTAAAATTGTATTTGTTGCCCATAGCAACCAATCAACGCGCACCTTTCATTTTCCAGAACACTATGAGAAATGAAAGGGGCGTTCTGATTTTTGCCCATAGCAACCAGAGACCGTTTTAGACCTAGACAGTTTTCATACATGTGGCTCTAAGTGACTAGGATTAGATTTATCTGCAATCCCTGCCTTAATTCAGCTGATTGGCAGAGAAGCCTCCACCAAATAGCTATGGCCACAGCTGCACAAAAGGAGGTACAAGGGAGCAAAAAATGAACAGTCTTTCTGGACTTTTAATGGGAAGATGTTTTATAGCTTTCTCTGACAACCATAATATGTTCTTCTAGTTATTGCTAAACTGATTTACTGTAGAACTCTTAACCTTATACGGAAAACCTTCACATGAAAAAAATTGTTGGTACCCTTAACCCCTTACCGCATCTAGACGTATGGGTACATCCCAGTGCCAGTAAGGGACTTTGTAATTGCAGCTAATAATCGGTGGTTACAGCGCGGGATGGTGCCGGTGCAATCCCGTGCTGTTTAAACCCTTAGACCCTGTGACCACAGTGTCTAAATCAATGATAAACAGTGCCACATACCGTTCCTCACTTCGATCCGGGCGCCCACAGTAAAATCGTGGGCTCCAGATCGCTTAACATGGCAACAGGAAGCCTTGTGAAGGCTTCCATCACCGCATTGTTTTCTGTTTTACGATTTCCTGTCCCCTACGGAGACTCAAGGTAAAAAAATAAATAAATAAATAAAAAATTAAAAGTTCAAATCACCCCCCCCCTTTTACCATTTTACAAATAAAAAAATAAAATAATAAAGTTACACATATTTGGTATCGCAGTGCCCGAAAAAGAGTGATCTATTAAAATATAACATAATTTATCCCGTATGCTGAACACGGTAGAAGGATAAAAAAATTCCAAACGCCAAAACTGCGTTTTTTTTGGGTCATTTTACTAAATTGGAATAAATTTAATCAAAAAAGTTGCATGTATTCCAAACTGGTAGCAATAAAAAGTACACTTCAGCCTGCAAAAAATCAATTAAGTCCATAGGTGTTAGTACAAAAAAGTTATTGATCGCAGAAAATGGCACAGCCACGCAAATTTAGAAAATAGAAAATGTTTGGAATTTTTTTACCGTTCCAAAACTAAATGAAAACCGCACATGTTTGGCATTGCCGGATTCATATCAACCTGTAAAATACAGATAACACATTTTTTTTACCGAAGATTGAACGCCATGAAAGCAGAACACCTGCAAACATGGCGCAACTACTTTTTTAACATTTTGCCCCACTTAGAAGTTTTTGGGGAGGTTTCTTAGTGTTTTCTATGGTACGATGAATGACACCATTAGAAAGTATATTTTATCCCACAAAATAAATACGTCTATGTAGATGAAAAAATAAAGTTATGGCTCTGGGAAGGCGAGGAGGAAAAAACAAATGTGTCAACCAAAAAATGCTCGGTCCTTAAGGGGTTAAAGAAAGAAAGACAGACCCACAATGGTCATTGAAATAACTTGAAACTGACAAAAGTCATATATTTCAGTTCAGTGAAAGTCAACTTCTAAAAATCAGACATTTATTTTTGAATTGTGGTTCAACCAAAAAATGTACATAAGTTTATAAACGTAGTCTGGACAAAAATGACGACACCCTTAATATTTTGTTGTACAACCCTGTACCCTGCATAGATACAAAACACTTGTTGCTTGTCAGAACTTTATTTTCAAGATAATAAGTAAACAGGTATACAGGAGGGCTCTCTGAAATATTTTCTGTTTGATGAGTGGATCCTTGGGACTGCATCTGGCAGTTGCCTGACCAGACAGAGTTAGCGACGTTATGGGAGAGTATCAGCAAATGACAGCAGCAGGCTTTTAAGTGGATCAGTGAATGACACCAGACACAGAAGACTTGGGAAATAGACAACAGGAGACATGAGGACAACAGACACCAGCAGTCTCAGAATGCCCTTCGGACACAAGGAAAGGAATATTGGATAGCAGGAGGGATGTGGACACCAGCAGTGAACAGATCAGAATAGAACACTGGCGGACTTGATACACAGGCAAATAAACGAATGGACTAAGCAGAGGCATAAACCAGACAACCGTCTCAGGTCAAAACTAGGCAAGCAAAAAAAACTTGGGGCTAGTGTAACAAGAACGCAGGGAACACTGGAATGTGAAGGGCTTGAGCCTTAGTACATAAAACCCTAGAATTCTGACTGGATTCTCAGACATTGACTGCAGGAAGTGGTTGGGTTATATAGCTCATCCAGATAGGTCTTAAGCCACAGCTGGGAGAGTGTTCAGAGCAGGCGTTCAATGTTGCTTTGCTGAATGGATAAACAGGTGCTGTAAACAACAACAGAGCAACCATCAAGATCGAATGGTATGATGCAGACTGAGGGAAGGTTACAGAGCTTGCAGATCAGGAAAAAACCCTGTGCCAGATACAGCAAAGCAGCTTCAAAACATAATCAAGCCTACACCATGTTTCACAATAGGTACAAAGTTCTTTTCTTTTGTATGCGTCATTTTTGTGTCTGGAACATGGAGCTGTTATTTGCTAAAAAGCTCTAATTTTGTCTCATCTGTCCAGAGGTCATTCTCCCAGAAGCTTTGGGGCCTGTCGACATGCAAATCTAGTGTCACTTTTTTGTGATTCAATTTCAACAGTGGTTTTCTTCTTGGTCGTCTTCTATTAAGTTCACTTTGGCAGAGACAGCGACAGATGGTGCTATCTGACACTGATGTACCTTGACCTTGAAGTTCACCTCTCATCTCTTAGGAAGTTGTTCTGGGCTCTTTGGCTACCATTCCTATTATGTGTCTTTAATTTGTCATCAATTTTCCTTTTGCGACCTTGTCCAGAGAGTTTGTCCACAGTCCCATAGAGCTTAATTAATAGAGCTTCTGAATAGTATGTGCAACTGTAGCATCATTAAGCTACTTGGAGATGGTCGTATAGCCTTTACTTTTAACATGTTTCTCTATAATTTTCTTTCTAATCTCTTGAGACAACTTTCTTCTTAGCTTCTTTTGGTACCAATGTGGTACACACCATGATACCAAACAGCACACTGACTATCTTTTTTTTTCCTTTAAATAGGCAGACTGACTGATTGCAAGTTTGAAGACACCTATGATAGTAATTACAGGACAGGCCTTAGTTTATCATAAGTTCTCAATAGTCAAATTATTTTCATTCTTTAAGACTTTTTTCCAGGACAGTTTTCATTAGTTTTTATTTATTTTTATTTTTCAGAAGAACCACAATGCAAACACAATGTATGATTTTCATGAGTTGATTTTCAGTAAATTTAAATGTATTACTTTTTTTAAAGTTTAAAGTTAATTCAGTGACCATCATGCCATCATGGTTTTTAATTTCTTTAGCAGACGGGTACCAACAATTCTGTACATGTGTGTAATGTGTTGACAGTGGCAGATGTGATTAATAGATAGATATACTGGCTGAATATGACTTCATTTTTTTTTTTTTTTTTTTATGTTTTCCAATATTTCTTTGTTTTAGGCGGCGACTAGTAAAGAAGAGACTCCTGAAATAAACAATCCCCCAGAAGATGAAGAAGCTCTGAACTAAAATATGTCCTGATATCTGAGTATTCTGTGATGGACACAGAGGTTCTGATAAAAAAGGAATTAACTTACAAAAGTTGTGTGGTGACCTACTCTATGGGCTTCCTCTTTAATGATGTTGAGATACCTGTACTCATCATATATCGCTATCAAGGGATGTATTTTGTTATGAAAGTAAATATTTATTAAATCAATGGAATATCATTCTGTGACTTAATTATATTAAGGTTGTGAAAAAAGAAAGTTGCAAATAAGAACATTATTATTGTTCATTACTGAAATTTAGATTGAAATACCGTATTACAAATGAAGATTAGGAGACAGGTGAAAACTTTTTTTTTTCATGAACGATGCTCCTAATTTTTTCTCTGCACTAATTATTGTATTACACATGACCCCAATGTATTTTGTAAAGCTTTTCTTTGGAATCCAATAAAAATAAAAGTATATTTCCGTTTTAGTGGGAAAACAATCAGATATACAACTTTGATATATTACTGTACTTTTCATTGAATTTTTTAATATAAAGCCAGTGGTTTGTAGTTTTTATTTTAATCCACACCATACTTTAGCTCACAATTTGCCACAAAAACTGTGTTTTTCCAAAAAAACGTTGTGAAACCAACCTTAGATATCATTACAGAATCTGTAGAAGTTATTGAAGTTCAGAATGATGGTCCACATTATTAATGGAACCAATCTTAACACATTCTTTCAAAATGCAGGACTAAAGAGACATAAAAGCCAAACCAGATTTTTTTTACAAATAAAACCAAGTATAGACACTTTTTTTTTTAGCTTTATTCCATTACGGCCCAGTTATGATCAGAGACTGCAGCTTATTTCCATTGCCTATTTGGAATCTTGTAGTCTGAAACTTACCTCCTGACTCATAAATCCGCCCTGTACCTTCTTCATACTAAGTTGGCTGCATGTATGCTTAATTTTACTATAATTCAAAAGAGTTGTCCATTCCATAATGTCTTTACTTATTATGTATATAATAGGAAATCATACAATTTTGTAATATGCATGTATTAAAAAATTCTGCTCATGTACCTCATTTATACCAGTGCAGTATTACCCACATCATTGCCCATAGTAGTGCCTTCCATGGAGTGCCTGTATGGACATAACAGTCATGTGACCCCTGGTATCCAGGTAATAATAGTTTGTTGAGGAGCAGAACTTCTACAATATTACTACTTAAAGCAGCGTCTCATTTTGTCTGTCAATGGAGAGGCAGCTTGCGCTTTCTTCTCTTGCATCATCTTTCTTTCTTATTTTCTTTTTACAGTTATCTTCATTAACATGACATCCCCTACATAAAAAATTGTTATGCAAGTTGCTGGAGTAACCATATTTATAATAATTATTCTACCATTATTACTATTGTTACCCCATAGATGTCATATAACCCTGAATATCAAGGAGTCACATGACTGATGCCATGTGTAGTCTATACAGTTACTCCATGAGAGCCATTACTATGGATAGTAATGTGGACTGTACTCTTTTTTTTTTTTTTTTCTTAATATGAGCTTACTGCATTGGTATAAAAAGGTACAGGAACAGAAATGGCATGATTTCCTGATACCCATAACAAATAAAAAGTAATATAAAATAGACAACTTCTTTAATTATCTAAATTACAGAAAATTGATTATAATATACAGGCTTCTCCTGTAGCTAGTCATTTTCATGTCATTAGATGTTGAAAATGATATTTCTGGTTAAATATTTAAAGTGATCAACAAGCCAAGTAAGGCTATGTCTATGACAAAAAACTACCTGAAAACCAAATCCTAAAAAAGTTCATAAAACTACCTGTCTGTCAAAGGCTGCTGAAAAAACATCTGTTTTTTGTGCGTTTCTGCAGTGTTTTTTGATGCTTTTTTTTTTTTTGCAGAAATGCACAGCAATAGATTTGCTGTGTATTTCTGCAAAAAGACGTGCCAAAAACATCTGATGCTTTATATAGGCATCAATAGTAATTTTTCTGCCCTGCTCTGTCGCTTTTTGCAGCAAAAACGAACAGCAGCAAAATCGAGCAAAAAAAAACTTTTTACTATACAAGCCTATGGGAGCTCTTTTCAGTGTTTTTTGGGGCGTTTTTTGAAAATGAAAAATGTTGGAAAAACTGCGTTTTTTGTGTGCAGTGGAGACATAGCCTAAAAAGACTAGTAGAGTATTTTCACTGAATATCTGCCTAACTAGTTACAATCTCATAGTTGATTTATTTTGTATGACGTGGCTAATGTTTAAAGTGCTTCGGTTCTATCGCTTTATTTCGCAGAATGAAATGTACATGATTATGTGCATAAGCACTTTGGCTTTTGGTCTTAGTATTTTGAAAAGCATAAGTATTGTGAAGAAAGTAATACATCCCATTTAGACTTGACTAGAAACTAAAAACTGCTCGATCCAGTATCACTAAATGCTGTTTAGCAAATATTTAGCCATTTTTTAACGTATTAGCAGTAGATTTTTAAACTGTATTAGGACTGCAGCCAATGCTTAAGCATGAAGTACTATAAATATTTTAAATTCCTATGCATAATTTATCCATGTATCCTTTCCTCTTAAGTGTGTGTTTGGAAGATTCTCTTTGCAAGTGTTTGGAACATAATTTTAATTAAATACAATGGATAAAGGCTTAGAATTAAGGGTAATGGGATTGGAGCAACATAACTATAAAACAGATTCTTTAAAAGTTGAAATGTACAGAAATTAGTAAAAAAAGTTGTAATCTATTCTATAAATAAATGTACCGTAATTTAGCTGAAAGACGAATATGCATGAATACATTAATTCAGAATATTATTGCCACTCTGAAAACTGTGTCCCACTGCTAATACGAAAAAAACAAAGATGCACCCATATTTTCTATCTGTCAGTGGGTGCCAATTTTTAACCAAAATAAAACAGCTTGCAGAAATATCTAGTTTTGGCTATACCTAAACAGTAAAACTTTTTTTCAAGTGTACCTATTCTTTCAATTACAATAAATAAAACCACAGTTACATCTGTCAGCTGTAGATGTTCAGTAGAAACATTGGGACACAATTATTATTGCTGTCTAAAAGTTAGACAGTGTAAACTTCCAGTGGTTCATGCTGTTTTATAAATTTGGTGCATCTTTAGACTTGTCTAGCTTTTTTGGAACAACCATCAGTTGGCTTACTTTGCACCAAAATTCTGTGCTATTTTCACGACCCCTCCCTTTTGTACCATTCACAAAAAGTATCTAACGTGCATAATAAATTTTGTCAGTTTTTTACAGATTTTACAACACTTTCTGGCACAGGCACAGTACTTACTGTGCTCCATTGTATCTAACCTGTATTTGTTGGGTGTGTTTCTCGGCATCCTTTCTATAAATGTAGGTTTTCTCTCTTTATGCTTAGCAAGGTGCCTTACTCTTCCTCATGTACACCAATAATATGTCTACTCTCCTCTCTCCCCCAATGCTTTTTGTCTGTTTTCCCATTAATGCTGTGTCATGGACACTCTGCACGAGATATGTAACTGAACAATCCTACTCACCCACTCCCCTATCCCGTCTTTACTATTTTTAATCTAGTATTTTTTGGGTTGGCCGAGAAGGTTTTTGAACATTTACAGAAAGCCTGCAAAGTTGGAGGTGGGGGAGTGGGGACCACTTGCTGCTAAAATGCTATTTTCCTGTAATAGAATATATTACTAAGTGTTATATATTCATATGTATTACTGTACTTTAAAAGCTGTACTTATGAATGCAAATGCTTTGGATTTATTTTGTTTACCTTTAAACCAATTATATCAATCAGTAGCAGCTCATGAACACACTGACATCTGAATATGTTAAATTTTTCCTATCTCTGCGTCTTATTTAACGTAGCTGATGTTGCTCCTTTTCAAAATATGCTGTCGTTATAATTCTTCAACAACCTGTAGTTTGGAAATCTCCAAGTGAACCCAGAGAGGCACTATGTTTGCCACATTACTACAGCCCTTTCACTCACTAGGTTTTCTCACTAGGCTGTTTCACTGAGTCACAAGCCGTTTACACTAACTTTTTCTCATCAGGCTGTGGGTGGTTCTATAGCAGTGTTTAGCATATTCAGCTTCTAGTTTAGCTATTACCTCGACAAGTACAGGAGAGCTAATCTTCATTTAAAAAAAGCTACAAGTGCTGTGAGGACTTAACAAAATGGTTTATATGTACACAGAAGCTAATGTTGTTAGAGATAATTAGTTTTCTCTGGCATGAGCTGTCTGTCCATGGGGTGATATCACTCCCTGCACTCTCATCTAATCTTATAACAGAGTTAATGCCTAGTATGCACTGAACCATCGAAACCTGTCAGAGCACATAAGATGTCTCTTCTCATGACTAAAGTAAAATTAACAAAGCACTATATTTAGAAATAGTCTTCTATTAACAGTCCCTCCATGTTGAAAGCTCATCTTTGGAGTGAGAAAACGCCTTAAAGGACTTGGTCAAAAGATAAAGTATGTGCAAAGGTGCTTGTGTTTAAATAGTAGACTTTCATTGCAAACATTAGAAATCTGACTCCTCTTAGGTCCGTGTTTATGTGTGACGGTCACACTCCTGTTACTAGTGAAATAATGATTGGTGAATTAAACAGTAACTTTTGTGTATTAGCCGCCAACGTTGGCCAAATATGTGGGTCTCCCAGATTCCCACACAGCTCATGTAAACTGTATACTGTAGTGCAAAGGACAGAGGAGGAGCAGCACTGTCAGTTAGAAGGAAGGCATGGCAGTGAAGGAAATGCCACACGGACTGTAACTTACTGTGGTTGCTGCCTGTTCACTGTACCACCTAAAAAAGTTGTATGCATAAATTGATATGTTCTCTGCACATGTGCCTGTCTCTGGTCCCCTGATAGATATTATTTGTGAAATTGCATTGAAACTATATAGAATATTAAACACAAAAAAAATATTTGTCTACTCTACTTCATAACAATTTTATTGCAATGTATTATTGTAATATGTAATACAAAAGCCAAAGGACCTCCATACAAGGATTGTAGTTTTTATGTTTTGCTGTATGAAAGAATTATTTTAATGAAATAAATATACATTTCTATTAGTGTTTTACTGTTTGTTGTTTATTTAACCACATTGTGTCAATGAATGCATATATAAATGAATAGGGATTATGTACATTCATAAAACCATGATTGACATTATAGAACATATGCAATGTTCATGCTACTGTCCTCAAGAAGAATTTAGCTTCATGGGGTAAAATTATTTAAATATTTGTAGCTAATCCATACAATGATGATAAAACTTCATATAGTCCCACCATATCCTGCTGCAGGTTTGGCCCGGTGCTGATCATTTGGACTGTATTCTCTATGTTACATGTGCAAATTGGAGCACAGATCGTGCACGGGAACCTAACGAGGACTGTTTTTCATAAGCTACGGAGGTGAGCTGATTACCCTTGTTTTCTATTACTTTACATGCACTACACCAACACGATGGGTGACATGTATGAATGGGGCTGTGCCAGTTTTCTGGTGTACTTTGAGCCCAAAAAATGTAGGAACAGGTGCAGTCCAAACTTTGGGCAATAAGTGCCTTTGTAATGCGCCAAAGTTTTGGAGGCGTTCTGGGGGTGCGTCGACCACATTCATGGAATTAGACACATTTATGATTCTTTGACGCCAAACCTAGGTTCAGAATAATTAGAACAGCCAGACCAGGTTAAAGATGATCTGCCTGAGTGGTAGTGGCACTAGACTTCACCTGTATGTATGACCTGCAGAAGAACAGGTTCATACATTCTGGCGCATTCTACACTGCCTTAAAGCTATTTGGAACTGGCCTGTCAACGCCAACGTTCTTACATGTCACCCTATATAGCCAAAAACGTGAACAAAGATCTTCTGAGCTTGCTCAACGTATTTCATTCCAAAACAATCTGCATTACTAGAAATTTGGCTCAACATTTGCAGCTCTAATAGGCTCCACTACTCTTGTATTTCACAGGATTATGGAGTGTGTCTGTTGGAATTTGTGCCCATTAAGCCAAATGAGCATTTGTGAGGTCAGGCACTGATGTTGGATAACAAAGTCATTGAAACAACAAAAACAGTTCCAGGGCTCACCTTGATTGCTACATGTAGCACCTGTGGGACTCCTTTCGCTCCTTTCCAGTCTGGTTTGCACGGAGGCTAGTCCTCAGTCGCAGGGCAAATACTGAAAGGCAGACTTGCAAAAAAATGCGATCCAGCACCAGCGGTAACAGTGGAGCTTTACTTTATTGCAAAAACATAAACATAGTGCGCGTTTCGGGCGCACTATGGCCCTTGTGTTACAGCTGTGAACAAGGGCCATAGTGCGCCCGAAACGCGTAGGCTGTTTTACTGCCATTTTTATACCCTCTGCACGTCATGTTTATGTTTTTGCAATAAAGTAAAGCTCCACTGTTACCACTGGTGCTGGATCGCATTTTTTTGCAAGTCTGCCGTTGGATAACAAAGTCTGGCTCACATTACGTATTTCACTCATCCTAAAAGTGTTTGATGGATTAGAAATCAGGGTTATTTGAATTTATTCAAGCAAAACTTTGCAAAAAGTTATTCTGTTACTAGGAAAATACGTTTTCCCAAAAATATGTAACAAAGTCTGCAGCATGCAGTTGTTGCACATTTCAGTACTGGAAAGAAAAGGCATAGCTCAAACCCTAAGAATCAGCTCCATCCCATTATTCCACTCTTACCAAATTTTTCAGTATCACTATGCATTCCAGAAGGTAGCCTGACTGACACATACTGAAATATTATTCATCACTGCATATAACTCGTTTTTGACCCAGGTTACAGTGATGGTATGCTCTATACTACTCCAGGCATTAAACATTGTAATTTTAGGCTTTTATCCAACAGCTCAACCATGAAAACACATGTCATGAACCTTGTGACATGCATTGCTTGTGTTTGTCACTTTCAGTAATCGTTTGGAACTATAGTAAGCGAAGCAACACAGGAAAGGCAATTTTTATGCACCATGCAGCACACAGCCAAAAAAAAAGTAAAATAGAAATCACAAATATTAACTCATAACGAAAAATACCCAAGTGAGTGCTGGCAAGCACACCTTTGTTACTCTGAGACACTGCCACTTTGACAAACGGACTTGTGACAAAGGTGGCCTACTAGAACAATGAAAAGATAAAAGCTAAGCTCTTCAGTACAACCCATAATACTACCCATTTGCTTTTTTGTTTGCCTTGGCCATTTGCTTGATTTTATGCACCGGTTTGTAATAAATATGGTTTAAATATCTTAAACTAAGATTTAGGGGTAATGTCCACATTCTTCTAGTCATATTATGTATATTGTAACAATGAAACCAAATAAGAGCTGATTGTGCCTTTTCATTTTTACAGTAAAGTAAATAATATACAGTGTCCTATATGTTTATAAGTAGAATACAAGTAAATAATTGAGGCTTTATTAGCCAGTCACCACCTGTGACAATGCTTGTGAAAGTTGGTCTATCACCTGTCTGGAAGCAGCATAGGATATAGAGGGTGTTGCAGAGCTCAGGCATAATTTTTTATTCATGATTGATTTGATTCGCTCATGTAAAAACCTGTTAAATTTCTACCTAGTCTCAAGAGTCTATGACTCCTACTCCTTCTGGCCACACAAGTTGATTGTCTTTTTTTCTTGTATAAATTTGTATACAGGGACCATTATCCATCATTTTGTGAGGGTAGTATGACCTCTAGTCTATATTTCTCATTACGTATCATAGTCATTATAGTGATCTGGCTGGTAGTATGACCTTATAATAAGGCGTCATGTCACTCTTTTCTGGACGGGAGCAGTCACCATTTTTATGCAGATAAATCGTCCTGCCTCTGATACCTATGGTCAGAAGATAACCTGGGAGTTTTTTGGCATGAGATTACATACAGTGTATAACAGAACTTCAAGCAATAGAAATCTATAATCAAGAGAATCATTATTTGGTCTTATGCTAAAATCAACATATTTCTGGACTTAAGAGCCCACATTTTAAGCTACTAAGATAACATGTACCTACATACATTACCATGAATTATTAAATGCCAATAATGGCAACAAAAATGTAAAGCCGCTATGAGTAACATACTCCCAAGGTGTTCTTAACTAAGAAGCAGGTCATCTCTCTAAATATAAAACTATAGGTGAAAGAAAGTATACTGTATTGGATGATGTTTTACATCTGAAGACAGTATTATTGTCTTATTGAGCATTTACGTCAAGATACAAAGCCTGCCATCTGATTGTCAGAAAATCTAGAATTAGCCTGCTGATTGGCTTGACACTCTCCTGCTCTAATCTGCTGTTAGCTGACTCTTTGGATGCTCGAGCCAGAGAAGCTTCCAGTTGGGGAATTGTATTCATGAGGAGACCAAGGGTGATATTTGTAAAAATTGTTAGCATGTAATAGGACTAAATAATAAGTGGTATTGGGAGTTAATGTAAAATGATATATTAACAAAAGTTCTAAGCTGAAATAATGACTGCACTGTAAGGTTTGGTTCACATCTGCTTTGGTGACTCGGTTCGAAACCTCGGTTAGAGAGGTGAAGACAGACACTAAGGGATTCGTTTCACAATGGACACAAACAATGTCCGATGGATCCTATTGATTACAATGGGTCGTCAGGTTTCCGGCATGGTGTCATTTCTTCCTGTCAAATCATGACAGAAGTTCCAAATGAAACCTCCGACATATATGTGAATCAAGCCTTCTATATCTTCAGATGGTTTATCTGTGTAAACCTGTGTTCATTGATGTAGAATCACAATGTTTGTATTGTATAATGTATTGAAACCCATAGGCACATTCATGTAAATAAATGGCCTAAGTGAACAATACCTTGTAATTTCCCAATTTTCCCCTGTACTATTGCTATGATTTTTTTTCTACTTTTGTTATTATTATAATTAGCACGGTTTTGCATTTTTGGTAGCACTTAAAACCTCTGTTCACAGCAGGTGAGAGAATTCTTTTTCTTTCTGAATGTTAAATATTTTTGGTTTTCTCAATTTACTTGTATTTAGCAATGATGTACTTTAGTACCCTCAGCCACAAGTAAGTCATAGATTTTTTGGGGGGTAAAATATCCTGCCAATGCCGGTTAGCCAACAATATACAATAAAAATAAGGTTGTTAACATAGTGCTTATAAAATTAGTTTCTTACTTCAGGTATGATTGGTAAAATATCTTGAAAAATAATAATATATGTGTCTCGTCAGAGGAGGTGCAGTGGGCCCTGACTGTACCCAGCCCACTGTCCCTGCCTGCTTGGCGTGCTGCCCTAGATGGCAGACCCCAACTGGACGACAGTCCCTACGCTGCTAAGTGCAGGGCCGTCAGTGAAAAACCAAGTGTCAAACAGTCCGAGTCGGCAACGGTGAGGTAACGGATAAGGCAAGAAACGTGAGGCAAACGAATGGTCAGAAACAAGCCGGAGTCCAAACATGGTGAGGAGCGCAGTACAAAATCAGAGGCAACAAGCGAGGTCAAGAAAAGGGCCGATGTCAAAAGCACAGGAAGACAACAGCAAAACAGAATAACAGGGAAAGCGTAAGGGTACACCTTTGACAGGCAAAGCCTGGAGGAACTGAGGAGGTTTAAAAGGTCTGCCCGGACACCGTCCCCGCAGCAGATTGGTGCGGCATCCGGGCCCTCCGATTGGTCCTGAGAGCTGTCACTCCTGGAGCAGCACTTCTCCCCGGGTGTGGTCCAAGGCCAGACTTAACCCCTGCAGGTCGTTGCATAAGACGGGTGGAAGGCTGCCCAAACGGACGTATCCTGACAGTACCCCCCCTTTTAGGAGGGGCCACTGGACCCTTACCTGGTCCGGGTCTCTCTGGGTGAGCGTCGTGGAATTCCTTGATAAGGGATTCAGCATGCATGGACTTAGCAGGAACCCACGACCTCTCCTCAGGACCGTAACCCTTCCAATGCACCAGGTACTGCAGCGACCCTTGTACCCTGCGAGAGTCAATGATTCGAGCCACCTCATACTCCAACTCCCCCTTAACTCTCACAGGGGAAGGAGGTTCAGCAGGTGGGATAACGGATGGAACGTACCTCTTCAGGAGTGACCGGTGAAAAACATTATGTACCCGGAAACCCGAGGGTAACTTGAGCCGGTAGGCCACTGGATTAATCACTTCCAGAATGATATAGGGTCCCACAAAGCGCGGCGCAAGCTTACCAGAGGGGACCTTTAGGCGAAGATTCCAGGTAGACAGCCAAACCTTATCCCCCACCTTAAATTCTCCACCAGAAAGGCGCTTCTTATCACATTTCTCCTTCTGGATGTTCTGGGCATTCGCCAAGTTCTTCTGAACTTGGGCCCAGACTGTGCACAGATCGTTAACGATGACATCCACCCCACTATGTTCAGAAGTAGCGCTGGACAATGATGCATGCCTAGGATGGAAGCCATAATTGCAGAAAAATGGAGAAACCCCAGACGAGCTACTATCCTGGGTATTAATAGTGAATTCTGCCAAAGGTAAATATTTCACCCAGTCTCCCTGCTGATCGGAGACGAAACACCGGAGTTTTTGCGTAACAGTTTGATTCACCCTCTCCGTCTGCCTATTGGTCTCATCGTGGAAGGCAGAAGAGAAGGACAGGGTGATACCCAGAGCCTTACAGAAAGCTCTCCAGAAACAGGAAACACATTGAACTCCTCTATCAGACACAATATTTTCAGGTAGCCCATGCAGTTTAGCGATATGTCTGATGAAAAGTTCCGCAAGTTTTTTGTATGAAGGTAACGCTTTAAACGGAATCAAATGGCACATCTTACTAAAACGATCAACTACCACCCAAATAACCGTCTTGCCCTCAGAGGCGGGCAGATCGGTCATAAAATCCATTGAGATGTGAGTCCACGGACGGTTCAGTATAGGCAGCAGAAGATGCCCCTACCTGCATAGGCTCCTCCAAGGGCATCTCTGCTTCAGCTTGTTCGGGAGCGGTATCGGAACGGAGCAGCGGAGTGAAGCAGGGCAACGGGGTGAGCAACTTCTCCCGACGTCTCTCCCTAAACCGTCTGTCCAGCCGTACCGCTAGAGCCATAGCCTCATCCAGCATGCCAGGGGTTGGGTAAGCCACCAACAAGTCCTTTACATGGTCGGCTAACCCCAACCAAAACTGACACCGAAGGGCTGGGTCATTCCATCCTGATGGAACACACCCATGGCGGAAATCCGAACAGTACTCCTCTACTGTCCTCTTGCCCTGTGTCAATGAGGTTAGCTGAGTCTCGGCCACGGCCTCCCTATCGGGGTCGTCAAAAAGCAATCCCAGGGAGTCAAAGAACCGGTCCACAGAAGACAACTCGGGCGAGTCAGGGGATAAGGAGAATGCCCAGTCCTGGGGGGATCCTTGGAGAAGGGATATGATAATTCCCACCCTCTGTTCTTCATTACCTGAGGTACGTGGTCAGAGACGAAAAACAACCGGCATCCTTCCTTGAATGTTTGAAACGCTCTCCTGTCCCCCGAAAATGTATCAGGTAACTGGATGGGAGGTTCCACAACAGAGGGAAGGGATGCCCGAGGAGTCTGGGCCTGAGGGGTACCCTGTGAGGTCTCCTGCTGCTGGACTCTCAGTGCGAGATCCTGGACCAACTGGATGAGCCCCTGCATTTGCTCTACCAAAGCCGTCATGGGGTTCATAGTGCTGGAAGAGCAGTAACTGTTTGCCCTGTCAAACTGTCACGTCAGAGGAGGTGCAGTGGACCCTGACTGTAACCCAGCCCACTTTCCATGCCTGTTTGGCGTGCTGCCCTAGATGGCAGACCCCAACTGGACGACAGTCCCTAGGTTGCTAAGTGCAGGGCCGTCAGGGAAAAACCAAGTGTCAAACAGTCCGAGTCGGCAACGGTGAGGTAACGGATAAGCCAAGAAACATGAGGCAAACGAATGGTCAGAAACAAGCCAGAGTCCAAACACGGTGAGGAGCGCAGTACAGAATCAGAGGCAACAAGCGAGGTCAAGAAAAGGGCCGAGGTCAAAAGCACAGGAAGACAACAGCAAAACAGAATAACAGGGAAAGCTCAAGGGAACACGTTTGACAGGCAAATCCTGGAGGAACTGAGGAGGTTTAAAAGGTCTGCCCGGACACCGCCCCCGCAGCAGATTGGTGCGGCCCTCCGATTGGTCCTAAGAGCTGTCACTCCTGGCTCAGGAGCAGCACTTCTCCCCGGGTGTGGTCCGAGGCCAGACTTAACCCCTGCAGGTCGTTGCAGGTGGAAGGCTGCCCGGACGGACGTATCCTGACAATATGAGACCTTTTTAAGTCCACAGATTCTCAATGGGATTTATTGACATTTACTTAGGCTTACATAAACACATGACTAGGCATAGCTTTAAAGCCTTATTCCAATTATTATCTTAAGTGAAAATAGAGTAGAGTTATGTCGTTATGGTCCTGCTTGCAAGGGAATAACTTTAACCAAATTCTCAAATCTATTTTGCAGCCTACAACAGATTTATCCTCCAGTATTGACCTATGTATAAATGCTCGCATCATTCTTCCCATCAATTTCTAAGCATCTCCCAGTTCCCTCCAGAAAAGCAATCCTAGCCGTAGCATTCGCCTGCCCCCCACCATGCATCGACAGTCGGTAAATGGGGGTACAGGAAGATGTGCAGTGTTAGCTTTCCTTCACTATACATCGATAGGAATTTTATGGCACAAAATCCAAAATCGTTGTGAGCTTTGTGACCAAAGCAACCTTCTACCCGGAAGCTTGTTAAGCCGCCCATAGATATTCATAAAGGTAAATACCCCAACCTATTCAATCTGCAAACAGGACTTCTTAAGCTTGCTGTCCCAAAAAGAGCCAAATATTTGGACTACCGCAACTTAATAGTTAATCCTGTGGACAGATTTCCTCCCACTTGAGCTGGTGGATCTCTGCAGCTCCACCATGTGACCCTTCACCTCTTGGGCTGTTTCTCTTCTCCAGACAAGTTCTCAATCCTTGGACTGGGTGACCGTTAAGGTGGACGACTCAGGAGCATGGCAGGTTGACTGATGTTGCCAAACTCCTTCCACATATAGAAGAAGGACTAATAAAAAGAGAAGTATGAGACTTAACAAAACAGTCTTTAGTGTATACTGATTAGAAAAGTTACAATCAGAATTGTACTCTCATACAATCAGATTGGTGACTAATAAAAGTCAAATGGACACACATTAAATTATTTAAGGGTAGACAGATTACGATGTAGCGTAAAAACTTATTCACCCTCCCAAATAATATGTTATTTTCATATAAGATCAAAAAAATTGGAAAAAAAATCACGATATAATTTTTTAACTACACTTCACAAATAGCTATGCTACTATTTGTAGCTCAATCACGCTAAGCAAATAAATACAATCCAACATATGCTTTAGTGAGGCATAATCCAGATTCCCCCATAGTCCCATATCCCTTCTACATACCCTAATACCAACCCCAACATTCTCCGCTTCATATGAAATCACCATCTAACGAAATGAACTATCTAGAATAACAGAGAATAATTCTTCTTTCCCCCAATGCCTCTTCCCTGCCAACCTAAAACCACTCATCTTATTACTGCGCACTACCTCAGACTATACCAGTTCCCCCCCACACTTTGTCCCCCTTTTTACGCTGTGGATCACATTATCCCATGTATACCCAGCCCCCTACACTACCCATCACTCCCACATCCTTCCTTCCCCGCGGCCCACTGCCTTTCCATTAAACAAAAACAAAAATCCCACCGAATCAAAAATAACTTGCCACCAACATTTACTCTAAAGAAGTAAAAGCCAAGCATCCTCTTACTAAACCATGTCACAGCCTATCAGACAATATATAACAAGTTACTCTGCCATTTCGCATAACCCACAGATTCCAAACAAGAAGACAGATGTAACATCTCGGCTAATAACCCTACTAGCAACCACCATTAACAGACTACTATAGAAAAACCACCAAGCTCCTCTTCTTACAGAAACTCACTTTTTCTGCTATACTGCATCTATTTTGTTTCCCGTTCGCCCATAATATCCTGAATTCAGGGAATAATACATATCACCGTCCTCCCAAAACCCTCAGCACACATCTAACCTCCACCCACCCATAACATACCACACCAAACCCCGACACTGAGCACACACACTCTCTCCACTCCCCGCCCCACATTGTGCGGCACTAACAGTGCCCCCCCCAATGGATTACCCCTCTATCTAATCCACCCACCATTCCCAACCCCCAATCCCACCCCCAACCTCACTTAGGATGATCAACAGTCAACCTCCCCCAATAAGGGCGTTCCTGACCGCAGCCGTTGAACCCTAATTGAAAAACGACCCATGAAACCTCATTGGACCCGTCCCAACATATACAATCATCCAATACATCATCAGGGGCAGTCTTGAAAGATATAAATGGACCTCATGGGTATCTGTGGTATAGAAACCAAAAAAATGTCTTCAATAAAGCAAGTCACAAAAATTAGGAGGGTAGAAAATTACCTGATGGTAGTTACTGTGATGCGATACAACAAAACATGCCGTGGTTAACAAAACAAAAAAGGACACTACCTTACAATTTCATCAGCATAATGCCGGGCCTTGTAGGTTTGCAATATAAACCAGCAAGACCCCACCTAGGCTGTTGGAAAAGTACAAAAACAAAAACAAAGAGGGGAAAAGATAAACAGCCAACCCCAAACAAACCCCGCCACCCACAAAGCATACACCCATTATACACTTGTACCTAATTGAGTTTCAGTATACTTTAAGTATCATCTTCCGCCCTGAAGTGGCAATGAACAGCCGTCCTGCAGTGTGGTGATACGCCGAAAGCTTTCGGCGCGTGGAAGATAAATGCTCGGCTCCGGACTGGCGGCCTGCCAGATGACATCACGATAGTGTCGCCAGGCAAACGGAGAACATGCGCCGAGATAAAGCGTCCAATATTTTATACGGCGCGTGCGCAGATAAGCATTCGCGCCGAATCTCGACACACACACACACAATGGTGGGTGAATGGAGTTATGTCTAATACAGGTAGGAACGATACATAGTGACATATTAGTGGCAACATCCGGTCATGAACGGGAAGACTGAGCATGGTGATGATTAAAAAACATGCTTCGGGTAGAACAGCTAGTGACGACGACATTAATTTGTTAGAAAAAGAACTGATAATCATTTCCAATTCTCCCAAGTGGACATTGCTAAATGTAAGATATGATATTGTTCTCCCATTGATCAAGTAAATTCCAACATGTATGTTGTATGTCAGAGGAAAAGAAAAGAAACCACATTAAAGATAGCAGCTGAAGATCGCAATGGTCCTGTTTTAACCCGATTTTGGTTGCCTTTGTATTTTAGGGAAATGTCCAGAAGCATTCCTTCTTGCCGCAATAAGTCTTCCAAGTTTCCACTCTTTTAGTAGGTAGAGGACCCCGAGCAATGTTCCCCTCCATATGAGGCATTTAAAGTTCCCCCCATTAATTAGGTGATATGACATGAGATTGGTGTAATCACGTTTGATGTCAGAATAAAATCGCGCCAAAAAGCACGCCAATCCTACGTCGCAATAGCTTGTCTTTGTGTATTTTTACCAACAAACCACAATCCACATGCTCATTGTTAACGAGATTATACCACCATGTGTTTGTCTTACAAATAATTAAATATTTGACTGAAAAGTCTTTGGGCCCCTGTATCATAGGATAACGTATTTTGTCTTTCCCCTAAAGTCCCACAAAAACTAACAATCCCCGACAACTGTAAAGAACGCTTTGTGTTCTAGTATTTATCCACATTTCTTTCTTTGGGAATTAACAAGATGTGCTGACAGCACGCATAACAGTCCCGACATTAATACTTCCCCCTATCTATATGATAATCGAGTGTGCCTACCTCTACATAAACTCGCCAAATCGGGGTCCATTTGTCAACACATAGCCAATGTATAATTTAGTGACTTTCTCACCCTAGGGGCCTGCATATTTTAGCAACTGGTGTCCAATAAGCGCGGTACTGTCTCTTGAAGCCTGTCAAAGATGTAATCTAGTGACAGCAATTGAACCCTTTCCCTTGTCATTTGCATATTGAATATGAATGTCTTAAGAAATAAGGATCTTGGAAAAGCCCTTATTCCAGAACAGAGATCTCAAAGATATAGCTCTCCTTCTTGAAATCTTCCAGAGAGGAACCAAATTACTTCTGGTGTGAGATCGTCAGGTACTTTCCACGTTGGGATCCCCCTTTAAAGGTGGTGTCGGGTGGCAGCTCTACCCACCGCAGTATAAGAATTTGTGGCTGTGGGTTATCGTTAGAAGGAAATTTATATTGGCTCCCCATCCCTACCACTTGCCGAATACCTTATAACAAGGAATGGTAAAAAATCTGAAGAAATAATCTCAAACCTAAATCGTGAGAGATTGAAACTTTAAATGACCGAACAGTTATCTTGTACAAACTATGCGAAATTCTTCTTGTGAACCATTTCCCAGATGATAAAGATATGTCAATTAATCTAGCCCACAGGGCTATATGGTCAGAGAAAGGAGGGTAGGGGTTATTCACCTGTGAATTATAACCACGGACGTCTCTCCGAACATCCCATTTAAAGATTTCGCAAAGGCCCGGGGCACAGGAACTATCCCATAGGCAGTATTACCCTTGGCTGGGGTAATACGTCCCCATCAAACAATGAAAAATAATACCTATATTTAGGGTAAAATGACAAATAGTATCCCATTGTGTTTGGTGGTTGGGGTTGTTGTGCAACAAAAACTCTGTTTGTGAGTTGCGCTCTAAGGTTTGTAGCCCCCTTGAAGAAGAAAGATCTTCAACAGTCCCTGCATCCCATCATAGTGGTGGGTAATATACTAAATATGTTCCTCTACTCTGATTACTTGCTAAAAGTGCACTCTCACCGAATCGACAGTCCCTCAATGCGCTATTAAATATATCCATATATGACCCAAACAAAGGATGGTTAATTTTTTCAACACATGTAGCAGTACCTGTGGTCTAGAATATATACCCACAATTTTGACTAAAGGTGCCCCTAACCCAGAGACAAATGTGTCGTCCCATCAATGTAGACACCCCCTTGTGAACTTTGTGGTCAAAAGCATAAAATGGGTAGCAACCAAAGGTTTTTGCGGTGGATATGAAAGTCAAATTCAACTTGGTCGAATGATTCCATCTCTTTTGGCCTTTTTTAATAAACTTTTATAGTTCTGGCCTGGAAATACCCATAGTTAGATGCTGGGTCTGATACACGTGCAAATCCAAATATTTATCCCTTGAAAAGAATCAGGACCAATCTTCCCATATAGCTTGACAATTCAAATCACAACAAAGTTGCCCCCCTTTGGACGGAGTTCTTAATTCATATCTTCGTCTTTTTCCATTTTGAATAGTGCTTCTAGTTCAACTCCGTTCAAGGGATTAAAGATAATTCGTCCATCAGGACGTCATTTATCTTGGCCAATTTTAGAGGACTAAATCCATGAAATACCGTCAATTGCCCAAGGATGCTTCTGGCTACAGGTGGCATCATATAACCTTGGCGCCACAAAATTGTAAAGGTGTCCCTTTCCAATGTCGTTTTTTGTGGTATATCTGCCAGTCTCGAATAGTAATCTTACATCTTGCATCAATATTCAGACAGTAACCCCATTTCAGATCTAACCCGTCAATAATAATGTTGCAACGTAACAGTTTTCCAGTATATTTTCCGTTGCAAAATTATTTAAGTCCGTTATTCCAATAAAAAACCTTTGAAACACCTAGTTTCGTGACGACAAGAACTACCCAGACTAAAATATACAACACATCATAAGAAAGAGATTAATATCCAGTCCAACAGCTTCATAGCTCATCAGAACATATGAGAGTGTGCCATCATCTAAACCTTAACCTGGGGGAGGTACCCGTTCGTTGTCTCTTTAAAACGATTTTGTTACTACGTGTTCAAAACAAACGCTGTCCTTTTCCTCCAATAACACTGATACCCCTTCCCCCCCCCCCCGTTTACCCTTGATCACGGTTTGTTGATCAGTAAGTTCTCCGACCTCCTTCCCTCCGATATTCCTACTGCTCGGTTCTCTTTTGAGGAGACGTCATTGGTTATCTCTCTCCCAGGGGTCGAATACCTAACACATGTAAGCCTTATATTTCCCTGAAAACTATAAAATCCCTCAAAATTGACGATGTTCCTTTCTTTTAAGGTGATGTATTGATCTCGTTCAATCTTCACCTTAAAGTTTTTTTCCTTCTTTAGACGCTGAACTCAGGTCACTTGAAAATTTCAGAATGAGATCAAATCTGTTCTTTATGTTCTGTTATTCAGAGACTCAAGGATCCCTTTTCTTGCCTCTAAGAGGACTGGTCATAAGGTGTAAATGAACACCCATTAACTCTTATTCCCACCTTGGAGGGTAAGGAGGTTGAGTTTATTGCGACCTCGATTTGTGTCAGAGAAATACTAAATGCCGCCGATGTGGTAAAAATAAGATCTCTGGCACAAATTTAAAGTTGTCATGACATTTCGTACCACCCATAAAGAAGCCACCTGTTTCCCTAAACTATTTTGGTTTAAATCCTGTAATCCGGCAGGGGAAACATTCGGAGATATGGTTGCCTGATATAATTGTGTTTCAAGAAAACAAAACCACTTTAGGATTAGCAAGAGACCACTGGGCTCCATAGACGGTCCCGTTAGAGAGAAAACCTGCCAAGTCCGGAGCAGTAAAAAATCTCGAAGAACAAATGTCACCTAGAATGAACCCTACCAATAGTACCTGAGCAAACCTTCCTATACCAGCAAAGATATTAATATCACTAAACAACGCGTCCAATGTGTATCCGTACCACCCCCTGACACAAAACAACCCAAACCAAAACTCCCACACTATAACACACTCGTTCATACCACCCCCACACCCATATTTCGGGTCAACCCACCCCCCCAAATTTTATTACCTACTTTCACAACACCCCCAGTCCCACAATCCCCTCACCATAACCCCACACGCACTCCAGAGATATGATACAGTCCAATCATCAGTCCCCCATACGGGCGAACCAATACCTCCGCCTTAACCCTTAGGATTTAAAAACACTCCTTAATAAACCACATGTAACCCGTCCTAAGTTAAGGGGTTTGGTGGTTTGAGGGTTGGGTGGTGAAAACATGATTCAAATCATGCCATGACATCAACAGGTGACATCTGGAAAAGAATATATAATAGGAACCAAGTATACTGGGTATAGGTAACAAAAAAGATGGCCTTCAATAATTGCAAGGCACAAAAAATTAGAGTGTAGATAAATAGCCTGATGTGGTGAGTTACTGATTCATATACAATACATACGATGCCGTGTTGACATAACAAATAAAGGACAGCAAACCTAACGGTTTCCATCTGCAGTGAATGCCGCCTGTAGGTAATTGCAATATAAACCAGCAAGACCGACCAGGCAGTTGGAAGTACAAAAACAAAAACAAAGAGTGGGTATAATATAAGACAGGCCAACCCCAAACAAACCCCCCACCTACAAAGCAAACACCCAAATAACCAATACAAGTATGTTTTCAGAACTGTAAAGTCATCTATCACCGGCCCATTAAGGGCATGACATCGTCGGTGTGTGTGAGAGCTCCGAAAGCAGGCGGCGTTGCGGAAGAAAAAAGGCGCTCTCGACGTGGCGCCTCCGGGTTGACGATCACCAATTGCGCCACAACGGAGAACTGCTCCGAGAAAGCGTCCATATATACGCTCATGTCTCAGGATAAGCATCTGCGCCGAAATAGTATTCATGACGCAACACCGGGTCAGACAGACTGTAGCAAGGTGAAATTTAAAAAACATGCACGAGTTAACAGCAATTAGGGAAGCGACAGTAAAAATGAGGAAAAAGAACTGTGTAAATTCTGTTCCAATTCGGTCCCTAAGGGTACCTTGATAAAGTTAGTAATATAATGTGGCTCAAATGAGTCAAGAAAACATGCATTCAAACAATTTTATGAATAAGGTGCAGAGTAAAAAGTGAAAAGAAACACTTTTAAATTATACATCTGAAATCTCAAGTGGTGTCAGTTTAAACCCCTTTTGGTGCCTTTGTGTAGTTTATTGTTAACGGTCCCAGTAAGCATTTCCTTCTGCGAGCAATCATGCTGTCCCAAGTTTCCACGTCTTTGAGAGTGATTCGACCCGATAAATTTTCCCCCTGCCATTTGAGGCATTTAAAGATTCCCCCCATGTATTGAAAGGAGGGTGATAGTGACGTGAGATTGTTGTAGTCAACTGTTTATGGCGAATATGCGCCCAAAATTCACCCCAATCCTACGTCGCAGCTGTCTTGTGTTTATACCTACATACCACTGAATCCAGGCATGCACAGTGTATCATATATAACCACATGTGTTGACTTACAAATAAAGAAATAATTGATCAGATAATTCTTTCCCCTTTTCAATTGAGACCGTAATTTTGACTTTTCCACAAATTCACAAAACGAACAATCCCCAACATACTGCAAGAACCCGTATATTTCCAATTTATCCACATTACTTACTAAGGATAAAAAAGGGCTACTGACCAGACAGACCCACGAGGAATATCAACCCTCTTGCAATAATATATCGTAGGGGCCTCCCGGTGTGGGTCCCAACCTCACCCCCAACGTTTCCAAAAACAAGGCACAATCCAAAATAACTTATCGTGGTCATACACACCCGCGCCGTGGCCGGTCATTGTGTTCAAAGGTTCAAGTAATAATTGCCGGCGTACTTCTCTTTGATCCTGTCTAGTATGGGTATTCTTGGTGTCAGCAATTTAACCCGGTCCCTTGTCAGTGCATATTGATATGATGTCTTAAAATAAGATCTTGGATAGCCCTTAGTCAAAACCTAGATGCTCAAAATTGTTATCCCTCCATCTTGAAATCTTCGCATAGATGAACAAATACGTCATAGGACGCCGGTGACTTGTCCCCGTGTGAATGCCCCCTTAAAATGGGTGTCTGGGAGTGTAAGCTCCCCACCGCAGTAAAGAATTTGTGTCTTTGAGGATTTCGTGTATATGTTATTTAATAGCTCCCATCCTGACCCTCTGCCCAATACCAGTGATATCAAGGAATTGTAAAAATTCGGAAGAAAACTCAACGTAAATCTAAGATTAAACGAAATTATGTACATTCATGATCTGTTACAAACTGGGACAAAATCTACTTGGTAGAAGCCAATCAACAGATGATAAAGAAATCTTCAATGAAAGTCTAGCCCACAGGGCTAGTATGGTCAGAGAAAGGAGGAAGTGGATTCACCGAAGACCACGGACGTTCTCCCACCAGCCCATGTACAGATTTCCATGAGGCCGGGTCACAGGAACAGCCCAAGGGCGTACCCTGTGGCTGTTGGCGATGACTTCGCCCATCAAACCGGAAAAAATTCCTAGTTATGTAAAAAAACAAAAGTTCCCCCCCACAAACAAGATTGTGAGCCCTAAGGTGTAGCCCCTTTAGAGAGAGAAAGAATTATCAACAGTCCTGAGCATCCATCGAGTGGGTTATCGACTTATTATGAGGGCCTCAACGTCGATACTTGCTAAGAGAGGTCGACACGTCACCAATCGTCATTCCCCTCATTGCGCTTTAAAAAGAGATCCATAGTGTCCCCTAACAAAGGATTGTAAGTTTTCAACAAATTGAGCTTTATGTGGTCAGAAAAGATACCACAATTTATTTTTTGTACAAAGGGCCCCTATCCCAGAGGACAAAGGTAACGTCCCTTCAAGTGGAGACACCCCCTTGTGAAACTTTGGGCAAAGCATAGAAATGTATTAGCAACCTTAGGTGAGCGAGGAATAGATAAGTCATATTCAACTATGTAATGATTCCATCTCATTTGCCTGTGTTAATAAAACTTGTTTAGTTCCTGCCTTAAAACCCATAGTAGGCTCTGCTGAAAACGCATAACAATTTTTAACCATTAAAAAGATTCAGTCACATCCTCCCCTATATTGCCTGACAATTTCATCACTACAATGTGGTTGCCGCCCCTTGTCGAGTGGCTAAAGTGCATAAGCTCGGCGGTTCTTTTGATAGGGATTCTAGTGCAACCCTTTCAGGATTTAAAGAGTAAATTCGGTGCCATCTGAGACACTTTTATCTTGGTCCAGATCTTTAAGGACTAAATCCATAAATACCTCAAAGCGAAGATGCTTCTGCTACTTGTGGCATCTTATTACTTTGGCCCTCAAATTTGTAAAGGGGCCCTTTTCCCTAATGTCCGTATTGTTTATATCCTGCCAGGTCCGAAAAGTAATCAAACATCTGTTGTCAGCATTTCAACGAGGGATCCCCATGTTCAGAGCTTTCCCTAGAATTATTATGCTGCAAAATGAACGTTTTTTCCAGTAGAGTATCTTGCAAATATATGTAAGTCCTTATCCAAGGAAAATAAATTGAATCTCATTTTCGTGTACAAATGAATAGTCCCTTACGAATAGGGGGTGGTTCGTTACTTTCTCGGTTAAAAACGCCTTAGTTACTTCCGGGTCTAAAAAAACGCTGTCCGTTTCCCTCCCCTATTTCTCTGAGAACCTTCTTCGGCTCCTTTACTACATCAGGTGGGCCTTGTACATTTTTGTTTCTGTTTTCTTTATGCTTGCTTTCCTTATTTAGGTTCGCCTTTCTGCCGCCCTTCGCCCCTTTTTTCATTGGCCCCCTGCCTTGGGGGGTCACTGAGGCGTGGGTTTTTTCGTTCTGTCGATGCTGGATGTTCCGACTCCGTTTTGTTCCATTCAGTGTGGGGTAAACTGGGTTCTTTGATTCGTGCGTTATCTGAGGAATTTCTTATAAATATGTTCGTCGAACACTCGCTAGGCTCTGATCGCTTAGGTCTATCGAGTTCCGTGTGGTATTGCTTGTCTCTCGGCTTTCCTGTGATTGTCATTCTAGTGGTTTTGGTAACGCTCGCCTGTCATTTTTTAATGCCCGTTTTCGGGGCGGCCGCCCCCCCCGCTCCCCCTCGGTTACCCGCTTGTATCTCGTTTGAGAACTAGAAGGTCTCCTAGCCTCCATCCCTCACATAGTCCGACTGCTTCGTCTCTGGTTGATGGTAGGACGTACAGTGGGTATCTCCATCGGTCCCAGGTTTCGAATACCTATGACCACACGTAAGCCTTATCTTCCTCAGAAATCTATAAGATCCCTCATAAATTGACGATGTTTGATTACTTTTCATTAAGGTGATTTAAGAAATCGTATCAATAATTCACCTGTAAATTTTATTTCTTCTTTAGGTACCGATAACACAGTATCAATAGGAAATTCTGAAAGTAGATCGAATCGTTGTTTTTTAAGTTTGTGTTATTCAGAGACGCATGATCCCTTTTTTCTTCCTCAATAGATGACTGTCATAAGGTTAAATAACACCGCATAATCTCTTTTTCCCACCTGTAAGGGGAGGAGTGAGGTATTTATTGCGACCCGAGGGTGTCAGAAAAATACGAATCCCCGATGGACAGATTTTCTGCTCAATGTAATGTTGCAGACTTTCTACCTCCCCATAAAGACGCCACCTTGGTGCTCCCTATACGTTTTGGTTAAATCCTTAAATGCCTGCAGTATGACAGTCCTGGAGATATGTGCCTGAAAAATGGGTTCACAGACAAAACATCTTTAGGATTCAAAAAGACCGACTGATCCATAGACGGTCCCTTAGAGAGAAATTCTCCATGCCGAACAGTATAATAATCTCAAGAACAAATGTACCTATTAGATCCCGTACGAATAGAACGCCAAAAAACGCTCTTGACCAGCTAATATAGAAGACAATTTAAATAGTTAAAAATCGTCCCAAAACATATAAGTTATTTGGTCTGTAATGTTTGAAAAATGAGGTAACCAGTTTCAAGTAGTATTAACCACTGATATCAACCTTCTGTAAAGAGGATGAGTTTGAGAAATGATTTCTTGATCTGATTGTTGTATGTTTGAAGTAGGAGGTAAAAATTACAGAGGACAGCAATAAGTTAAAAATATTAGATAAATCAGTAGACATTTAAGTCAAGCACACCATAAGGGGGAAAAGAAACTGTTTCCAGTGTTTGCTCGGGTTCCATGGTACTAACCCGTCAATAAAAAACTAGGAAATAAAGGCACGCGTCCACACCAATTCATCCTTTTCACTTTAACAAAACAAACCCGCCGGCCTCCCCCAACAATCCCCCCACCATCACTCCAACTCATACACTCCCATCCCGCCATCATACTCAACTCCATCACCTTTCTAACCTCCATTCTCCTACACCATTTCACAGCCAGTATCCCGCAGCACCCCCCATCAGACCCCCACTACAAATAATACCAACCACCCACACCCATATCAACACCTACCAAAATCAGGACACCAATTAATACCCACCCTACACCTCAACTTGATCAGTAAACTCTATTTATCTGCAAAACAGTCAGCTAATTATGTTCACCCGTTCCCCCCTAGCTTGGAAATACATGTATAATACATATCACCTATTGTCCTGGACACATGGACCGGACAATGCCTTATTGGTGCCTGAGGCAAGTACAGCCGAATGGCGCCCCCCACTCCCGACTCACTTAGCCCCAAAAAATCGCACCCCCCCACGACACACTAATTCCTCTCACTCCCTGCGCCATGTCCCTTTCACTAATTTAATTTCCTTGCAAAATTCCCCATAAGCAAGTCCAGCCAAACTGCGGCTGCACAGTCACTGCCCAATTACAAATTAGCTTTTTCAAAATCTGCTCCTTTCCCAGCCGTATGACAGTGTAAATACATTACAAATAACAATCCACCAAATAATCACGTAATACATGTAGCAAATAAACCGGACTTAAAGATTTGTTCAAGAAAACACACCATACAAAACCAAGACCCAAAACTATTACTAAAAAAGGCTCAAATAATCCTGGCCAGACCCTGACCAATGTCGACCCCCACGATGTGACTATCAGCTGTACTCCCCACCCCTACAGCTAGTCTCTGCGCAACATATACCACCTCGCCATACAGGAGACCATGAAAGGCGGTAGATAACGGAGTTGTATTTTTAGGCTCTTTCAGAAAGTATAAGTTATTACACTGTCAGTAACATTGAGTGACTGCACCGGAGTCATCATTTCTGATCATGCGTCGTTCAACCTTCCCTTTTTTCTATCCTCCATACCCGGTGTCACACCTCATGCTGATTTCTCCGGCCAATACTCTACCCTGCAGATTTTGAACACAAACATCAAAAAATCCTCACATTACCAGGTAACTGCTTACTTATAGGTATATAAGTCCCCTCAGTTAGACAGGTAAAAAGATATGGCCCTCTCATCAGACAGGTAATGTATATTGTCCCCCTTCGACAGGTATGTTATATTAAATAAATGGGCACTCATGCAGGTATATATGATGATATGGACACTCTCATGCAGCTATATAAGATATGAGTTGTCACACACGATGCAGGAATATAGACAAATGGAAACCTCTCAGGCATGGAATATAGACATAAGTCAGCTCCAAGTCAGGTATAATAGATATAGGGTCATTCAGGCAGTTTATAATAGCTATAGGGGCTCAGGCAGGTATATATTCGGCACACAGACAGTTATATAACTTTGTTCCACAGGCAGATATGGGGCTCAGCAGGCGTATAGGTTGGCCAGCAGGCTTATAGTGGGCTCATGCAGGCGTATTGGTCCACAGACAGGAGTACTGTGGGCCGACATTCAGTCGTTAATGGGTCACCAGCAGGCATATGGGGCCACATGCAGTGTATGTGTCCCACAGCTATGCATTATAGGTGTGCCACAGAACAGGCATATAGGGGCCACATTCAGGCATTTAGTGCCACAGGCCAGTATAAGGGGGCAACAACAGGCAGACATTATAGGGGCCAAAGTCATAATATAGTGCCCACAGCAGGCATTAAGGGCGCTACAGGCAGTATATATAGGGGCCACACAGGCAGTATATAGGGGCCACAGGCAGTAAATATAGGGGGCACACAGGCAGTATATGGGGGCACACATGCCAGTATATAAGGGCCGACATGCAGGCATTATAAGGGTCCGACCTTCAGACAATATGGGGCCACAGGTCAGGCATTAGAATGGTGTGCCATTGTGCAGTATATAGGGGGCGCACAGGCAGTCAAGTATATAGGGGCCACAGTCAGTTATATAGGGCCACAGGCAGTCATATATAGGCCCACATGCATGCATTCGAAGGTCCAACAGGCAGTATAAGGGGGTCCATAGGCAGGTATTAAATAGGGGCCCGACAAGGCAGTATAAATGGGCCTGCATTTAGGCAAAGAATGGGCCACAGGCAGAATTAAGGGCCCACAGGCAGTATATGGTAGCCGACAGGCAGTATAAAGGGGCCAAAATCAGGCATGTATAGGTGCCGACAGTTCAGAAAATATTGTGCCACAGTCAGTAAATAAATAGGCCACAGCAGGCAGTAAATATGGTGGCAACAGGCAGTGCAGAAAGTAGTGGTCCACATGGCAGACATGTAACTAACTGGTGGACCACATTCATCGACAAACACTAATACACCCACCAAACACACCTTACCTCTTCCCTTGGTGTGCTTGCGCCCTCTAACTTGAGCCACTTCAGCCGCGCGACCACCACCTGCAGGGCTCCTCGTGGTGCACGTCCTGTACGCTCTTGCTCTCCGAGGGATGATCATCGACCGAGAATGACAATCACTTCATCGCGACGCTGCCCAACATAGTGTCGCAGCGGGTCCTCAGCGGGTCCTCAGGCGCTATGAGGACCCGTCGTCCGCCTGCTGTGTCCGGCCCCTGCGTCTTACCGGGATGATCCAGCGTAACCTCCGGTTAGGCTGGCCCGGTACACTGGTCTGCTGGGGCATGGAGTTGCTCGCTCTCTGCAGCCCGCAGACCTGTTCCGAAGATGCACCTGCGTTTCAGGCCCATGGGCAACGTCCTGGTATCCGGCGACCGATCGGGGCCCCTTCCTGCGCCCCATAGGGACAGGCAGGAGGTAGTCGCCCCTAGGCGGTCGCCTACCTTGGCCTACCCCGTTGTCCGGTGGTGGGTGGTGTGGCCACCCCCCACCTCTGTGCTGGACACTAGTTATTTTGTCTGCTATACATCTCCCAAATCTTCTCTTTATTTATCTTTATCCCTTATCTTCTCTTCTCTTATATTCTGATCCCCTGGTCCTCTTCTCTTTCTCCCATATCTGCTTTTTTACCTTTCATGTATTTCTAATATTTTGTTCGCTATATTTTTTTTAACTTATTTATGCGAAGCTCTTTATTTTAGATGTTGCGCTGATATAGAGTCCTGCCAGCCGAAAACGTCACAGATACGAACATCTCCATCTAAGGATCCCATTAAATCTCTAATCTGAATTCTGACATCAGTAATCTACAAATTTACATGTCAAATACATCTAAGGAGAATTATTATGGGCATAATATTTCTTCGTTACTGTAAATAAAAGATACCTTGCCCCTGCATAAAAGGATAGGCTGTTGCATATTACTATAAAAAAATGCGTTAGGCTTGGATAATCAATGTGATAAGAGTTTGGAGATAAGGTTGTGATGGTATAGGCGACATGCCCATTACAATCAGTGCTTCATGTTGCGCGACCTGATTAAAAGAGAAACAAACGAAATATCATTTCGTTGCTGCTACATCCAATGTATTTTCTCCCAAATTCAATCTTTTTTAATATACCAAAGATATAAAATAACAGGTCATGTTGATCATATAAGAAATACTATTTTTTGGGCGAAACTTTCATGTTTCATCAACGATACCACCTGCGAACATTAAAAGCTTATATGTCCTTATCCAGTTAACTTCAATAATCTCATGCTGTGGCTATGAAATCATAACTCATAACTGTCCACTCTCCAAGTGTGTAGTAAGTCGGCTGTCGCATTTGCGTAGGGAATGGGACCCTATGTCATCACCGTGCTGAAAATTGAGTTTAGCTTACAACCCAAAGAAATTCTTTAAGCAAATAAATTGCAAAAAAGCCAAAGTCGGCAGGCATGTAGGACCTTTAAAAAACATGATAATTTGAGCCAGTTCACTTGGTACCGAGAGAATTCAAGATACTAAATAGGTTCATCATCTCAGTAATATACTAATTGACGAGAAAGCAGATTATGGTTGAGTGCCCAGCTGCAGATGTAGTGTTTGTTTCGAGTACAGATAATACATCAACTGCAAAGTAAAATGATTGGCAGATTGTAGAAAAGGGTCCAAGCCCAAGTTAAATAATCCTTAAAGGTGAACAATACTGCCATGCCACTGATATCATACACCCAAGAGTTTCTTAAAGAGCTCAGCTCTGAAATGGGTTGTGCCCCTTTATATGATAATTAGAGAATTCACTGGTGACTGGTAAAGTTCCAGAGACTGGCCAAAGGCAAATGTAGTTCGCCATCTTCTTAAGAAGAAGGCTCACAAAACTTACCTAGGTTAATTATAGACCAGTAATTCTATAACATCCTGTTGTGTAAAAATGAGATGAGGTGGCTCATAAGTGACAATAATACAGGAATATGTGGAAGAATTGCAATATTATGAAAGTATTGCCAGCATATTAATTTACTAAGGACAGAATATGACAAACCCAGCGCTGATCTATAATAAAGAAGAGGTGATGAGATAGAAATCTTGAAATTCTGGGCGTCTGTGGATATTTTGTTTTTAGACGTTGTCAAGGTTTTAGATACAGTCCCCTAATAAGTAGCTATAGGATTGGTTAAACTATATCCATTGGGGTTTAAAATAACAGAGTGTAATTGATTAAAAACTAGGTCCTAAACAAAAATCATATCGTTGACTTCAAGAGAGTTGGTAAAATGACTCGCTACTCTGAGTTGACTCCTGTTACGAGTGGTGTGCACAGGCTCATGTATTGGGTCCAATATCAATTTAAATCATTATATAAATGATTTCGTGGAGGGATAAATATCAATGTAATCTGAATTATGCAGAGAGAGCACCAATGCTATGACGGGTAGTTCAACAAAGAAGATGCACATAAATTGCAATCAGACCTAGACACACTGAGTGTTTGGGGCATCCACATGGCAAAAGAGTATCAATTTTGGATAAGATGTAAGGTCTGCAACTTGGTTATATAAATATCTTCATCATCAAATGGACCAAAGGTGTTAGTAAAAACTTTGAGAATCGCTTGAGATAAAGATCTGGGCATTCTAGTAGATCAAAGACAACAGAACATCATGCAGTGTCAATCATGGCTGCCTCTAAGTCAAGTAGGGTATAGTCTTGTATTAAAAGATGCAATTGACTCGCAGTACAAGGATGTAATTCTACCCGCTTGTATAAAGCATTGTGAGCAACCTCAAATAGAAAAATCTTTTCAGATCGGGCTCCAGTTTAAAAAGAAAAAAGATGTAATTTAGCTAGATAGAGTGCAAAACTGAGCGGACCCACCATAATAATGGGAATGGATGCTTCATTATTTATGAGGAGATGTATAAGTAATATTGAAACTTATATATAGTTCTTGAGAAAAGACGTCTTGTTGGTTCACAAGGGATTAAATAATATAAATACATAAATATTACCCAAGCAAAAGTAAGTGGAACTTACTTTCATGAAAATACCCCACAAAAGGAACCGGTCACAATCCCATCTTCTAGAAAGAAAAGAATTCAATCTCCAGAAGGAGAAAATCATTCTTCAACGTACTAAGTAACTGTAAATCTGAGAAATATGAGCCTCCTGAGGAGCTGGTTACAGCATGAACATATGAAAGGTTAGATATTCAAGAAATACTTTTAGGCCATATCACACTGCATAAAATTGGCCGTATTTTGCTGGTATGTCCCTTAATTACTCGCCGAAGGCGTGCCAGATTACGGTGCCGAAAACTGCCTATTCATTACGGTAAAATTCTACAGTTCCTCAGTAAGAACTATTGGATTACGTCTCCTCTAGATAATTGACCTGTCAACTTTCCTAGCGGCTTATAACGCGCCTCTAGCAGTGAATCTCTATGGTCCGGCGAAGTGCCGTCCGGCGCCACTCACTCCTCCTCCTCCCACCCCGCCCGCCGTTCCCACACGGCGTAATTCAGGCGAAATTACGCCCCTGCAGTTAGGCCGTTTGAACCTCGCCATATATAGTACCTGAAACAAAAGAGAAAATAAATGGTTTTCGAAGCTACGTGAACAGGTTTCCTTGGATCCAGTTCTGTTGTGCGTCTCTGGGTCCAGAGCTGGGGGACTCCCCGCGGAGCTGAATTTTGGTTATTTTGTGCTTGTTGGTTTCAGGGCATACACCATTGGGTAGGCTGGTCTAAAAATCCTTGTCTCGACCCTTCACCCACTTTTTCCCCACCCTAGTGTTTAATTTGAAGGACAGTGTCTTTTTTCAACCTTACTAACTACATATAAGGAAACTAAGTAAAACCTTTAAAATTATATCTAAGTCTTTAAAACACATGCAGCTTAGTATATTGCGAAACCGCAGGTTACATAAACATTATATCATAATGTAGATATAAAACTGGTGTACAACTAAATCTTAAACACAATGGAAAAGTTTAAACGATATGAAATATGTGTGAGAACAACAAAGGATAATAATCCTCCACAAATTCGACCATACCCGTAAAGTAATTAAAGTGTATTTGTCGGGGGTGGGATCCTTGTTCTGTTCGATTAGAAACCTATGGATATACACGCAACAACAAATTCGCCGCTATAAATTCTCAACATTTGATTCAATAGATCCCTATAGAGAGTAGTCCACTCCTGTAACTTCAACACCACCCTAGTATCCTCAGTGATACTCCCTGAAACGAAGTTACAAAGTTCTCAAACACCCACACACCACCCTCACAAAGGTTATATCAAAAGCTAAAGCCATGAACGTACCAGAAAATAACATGTCGATCTCATATCTCTTCTTTCTCGTTGTCCCATTAAGTCATTCGTACTTTAACAACTCCTTATTAATCCCACGCGATATACGTGCAAAATGCTCCCGCTCTAAAATCATAAATCCTCCTACCAAGTAACTCATTATTTCCTCCTTATCTATGCATCTAAAGTGTCCTAATTAGTACTCTTTAATTAATACATTTTGCCATACAATCATAGTATAGTGTTAATCATCCAGCAGTGCCGCTCAACGGCCTCCGTATTATTTGATCATTATGTTTGGTAGGTTACATAGTTCTCGCTCAGAAAGTTGGTGTAAGCTACTCACACGCTCGCCCCCCTACTTAATATCGGTAAAATATGCCCCTTCCCCAGAATAATTAGATCTGAAAGTCAGTTCACCCTTACAAACCCACGCCACTCTACCCCTATTCCCCTTGCACGTCAGAAATCCACTCCCCATTTGACCCACACAGACTAGGGGACATCATCATGCAGCGCAATGCGGAGCAGTGTGATGAGATTATCTGTCTGTGCCTCAGGGCCGGGACAAGACATTTTGGTGCCCTAGTGTTATATGGGATGAGATTGGCGCCCTCCCCCCTCACCTAATTATAAAAAAAAATATGAACTAAGTACAAATCTCCCACCCTTTTCCACTGGTTAACAAATCAAAAATAAAATGAAAAAAAGCTTAACACAAAATTGGCATCACCACAAACAATCAGAAGCTAGTAAAAATTTAACATCAATCAGACTATACACCACCATTAATAATAAATAGAAAAGTATATTTAAATTGCTAAATTGGGGATTTTGGTCATTTCTCATCCCTCTAATTTGAAGGAAAAAACTGATAAAGTCACATGTATCCCGCAAATGTAAGCCAATAAAAAGTACAAATATCAGCCGCCAAAAAAATGCACCAGACAACACAGGACCACATGGACTCGAACAAAAAAACGTATCGGCTATGAAAATTTAAAGAGTAGATTTTTTTGAAAATAATATATGTGTACTGTAAACAAATGAAAACCATCCTGTTTAAATGAAGACATGTAATCCCCCTGCAGAGAGACACATAAACACCATTAAAAAAAGCCACAATAGTGAACTCTATGTAAAAAAAAAAATCTCTGTACAAACATGGGCTACAAGTACGTTTTTTTTCCTACTTAGACTTTTTTTTAGACAGTGAAGACACCATTAGAAAGTCCATCTTTGTCCCACAAAGATAAAGCCATTTACCATGGTGTCTATGTAGGTGAAAAAATAAAAAATTTATGGCTCTTTGTAATGCAGAGAGGAAAAAACAGAGAGTCATATTATGACTTTCGTGTCATGAAGGTGTTACAAGATATTTATTGTTCGCGCATAATAGGGAGCAGTCAGTTAGTTGCAGTGTTGGATGAACCTTTTAGAGACTGGGGGCCAAAACTGCAACCCAAAGCTCACTCACTGATCACAAGGTGCCAGCACACTAATTTAACCTGCATACTGAGGTGAAGGCTGTCTGCTACCCATACCAACCAATCCGAGCACAGCTTTTATTTTTTTTAGCATAGTAGAAGAAATAATAGCTGAGCTCTTAGGGCATGTTCACACAGTATTTTTGGATACGAGTTTGGATCCGTTTTGGACCCGAAAATCGCATCCAAAAACTTAGCGTCGATTGGATCCAACGTGATGCAGCTGTGTGTTTGGATGCAGCAGGATCGCACCCTATAGTTTGTTATAGGGCTTCTGCTGCGTCTTTCGGACCAAGAATTGACATGAACGGATCTGAAAGACACATCAGAACGATGCAATGAGACGCATCGGCCATCACTCGTGTGAAAGCCACTACGTGTTTTTCATTGCGATCAGTATAAATCACACTGCATATTATTAGATGCGTGTTTGGGTCCATTTAGGGTCCGACAGATGGATCCAAACATGCATCTAATAACGTAAGTTCGCATGGACTCAACACGCCTGTGTGAACATTACCTTATTGGTTCCGATGGGCTGATTGGTTGCTATGGGTAACAAAAGCAGACTATCAGACATAGTGTATTTGTTATATGCACATGTGTGTGTATACTGTATATTGCATGCATGTTTTATACATATACACACACATATATGTATGCACACACAGATACTGCATGTATATATATAGAGAGAGGTGTGTTAGTGTGTGTGTGTGTGTATATATATATATATATATATATATATATATACACAATATATGATAAATGATGACATACACAGAGGGAAGGGGTTCACAGTGAGTGTCTTACTATTACAGTAAGAGGGGGAAGCAGTCATTACTTCAGCCTCAGTGTGAGCTCTCCAGTATTCTTTGGCCAACAGAGAGTTAACTGAGCAGTGCTGGAGGAGGCCACACTGGGGAGGAGGGGGGCACAGCAGGGATCATGGTGAACTGGTGACTCCTCTGCTATCTCTCTTCTCATCAGTGTTTGTGCAGGAGAGGTGTCACCAGTTCACAATGACTGATCAGGCTAGCTCTCTGCATGGCACACAGGAAGACTACGGAGAACTAGAGGCTTCGGGACGGGACTGCTGCACTCACAGACTCACTTTTCCTTTCCTCCTGTCTGGCTCCTAAACTTGCAGGAGAAGTAATTTGAATGTTCTTCTGCCGCCCCCCTTCACTCTGATGCCTGAGAAGAGATGAAGGGGGCGGCGCTTGGAGAGACGACCCAGCACATAACTTCAGTCAGCTGCTGATGCTCACTGCCAGGCGCTGTGGAGAGAGTCATGTCACACATTGAACTGCGCCCTAGGCGACCGCCTCTCTCTGCCTACCCATCGTCCCGCCACTGCTGTGCCTTTTACTTCAGTAGTCCGCAAACCTGCTTGCCGGAGTACTCTACATGGCAGAGACCTCTCACTCCCTGCTCCACAGTAGCTTTCAACTGTATGTGGGTCCTGAAGACATAATACCTAAAATATAATAATTCTTTATGGACGCTTGGTAAACTTTAAGTGATACTTCATTTGGAAACTTTAATACAAAAAATAAGAAGGGCACATCCAGTATTAAAAAAAAGGATTTATTTTTCCTAGGTTTGTTTGCTGGAGAAAAAAAAATATTTTTGCTTTCTTTGGGCCATTTCCCTTTCTTTATTTGGGCTACAGACAGGAGTTGGATTTCCCCTTTTGTCATAATTACATTGTTTGTTAAAGTGGGAAGAGGTTTTTAAAGTATTTTGCAATTTTTTACCTTAAACATCCCTCATAGGGATATGGTTTCCAAATGCCTACAAAGGGTGTTTATAAAAATAAAAAGCTACCAACACACACTGATCTATTGTGATAAGCAGACACATAAAAATGCTTTTGTCAAAGATTGCGCAAGTATTTTATTTCATTTTGCCTTTGCTTTGCATATTTTTCATCTTGGTTTGGTTTTGGCTATGTCAAACTGAGGAGTGGAATTCTTTGATATAGCCTTCACAAAGAGGTATCGCCTTTGTGCAGGAAATCTTCAAATTGTGTCTCCAAACATGTACCAAAGACAGAAACATGGCCATATAAATGTGAAGTTAGTGCTGCCATGGTTTATACAATATGAGAAGACAAAATAATGTCCCACTATATTGAATCCTCCATCCTACAAGACATGCATGATCTTTTCTGCCCAGCACTGAAAGATTGTTCACTTTCTTGGATAACTCAACTTTGCCACTGTCTGACCCTCATAACATGGCTATCAGTGCTTTCTTTTTTTAGGTAATTCTGGAGCTACATACTATACCATGCTGACTATAAGGTGAGGTTTCCACAGAGATTCTGTATTGTTACACGTTAGACCAAAAGGAGCCTTCTATAATAAGCACAGAAGACCACCGGCTTACATAGGGCTGTTGCTGGTATGTTATGTTATATATTTCTTGCATAATTATTAGGTAAACAGTTCATTTCAAAGCATCCTAATTAATTTTTTGCAAAATACTTTTTTCTTTGCACACAAGGTACACTAAAGAGAGACAACTTTACCATCTAACAGGGTTTCTGGAGCTCTTGTGCATGACCCCCCAATGAGATGTACATTTTCCTTGTGAGAACTCATTTGCAGTTGCTAAGCAACAAATCCCACGCTACTGTATACTATAATAAAGTCAACATTTTTACTCATAATAACAAACAACGATTAGTATTTCAGCACCGTCAACACGAAACTGAAAAACAACCTCAAATATTGTGAATAACCTTTATTTTATGTCTACGGTATAGAGCTGACTTTTTTCTCTGTTATTTCCTTTTCCTTGAAAAAACAACAATTTTACCTAATATCTCCTAACAATTATAGGCTTGTTAAATTCTAATAATAAAAAATGATGGAAAAGTCTCAATACACAGGGAAAATGGTCACTTGTTTAACAAACGCTCACATCATGCACAAATCATGATTTATATGGTTTACATTTATTGTAAACATTAAGCTATATCACCCTATCGTCTTCAAGGGCTCCTTCAAGAAAAAGTGGCCTATAGTCTGTGGACCTTGGAGACCTGTAAGACGTGTTAACAAGGCTAACGTCAAGAACAGTTACAAAATGTGTAAACAATACTAGTCTTAATTTTTTTCCCAAGCATGCACAAAAACCTTGACGATCTCAAATTTACAGAGAGGCTTATTAAGCTTGATTGTTGCAGCACAGTCTGTTAAGTGTACAGTGTTTTATCACTGCTGTTCTCAAACCTATGGTTCTTGATCGGTTCTTTACCAGAGGCTAAGGGATACTCCACTGGTCAACTGGATTGTGTGCAGAATAACTTTAAGCTTCAGCTCATGCTTCAGTGCAACTGTAGGCCACCTGGAAAGGTACTTATTATTGGTATGCCCAGCATCTCCAGAGGTCTTTGAAAGGAAAACAGTGGTAAAAGGGGGAATAGCAAGGGACAGGGGCCAAAGGAGGCCAGGGAATTAGATCCCACTGCCCACCTCAATTTTGTGCGAAAGGAAAACCACACACAGGAATGGTCTCTAGTGCACAATTCGTCTTGGACACACTCAGGCCTTCACTGCCTCCTGTGCAGTGTGGTGGTGACTTAACAACAGCTCATACTTGACCCTCACTCAGCCTACACATTGAACATCAATCGTACCCTAAATGGTTCACACCTCCAGGAACACACACACTGTCACAAATTTTCAAGAGAGTGAAAGGTTTCAATACTACAGGTCATGTGCACCAGCAGTCACTTAAACTCTTCTGAGTTATTTGGGGTTCGTTGTGGTAACAAGGCCAAACTATTTCATTTTTAAGCATTACTATAAAGACAAAATACTTGGTTAAAAAATAACAAGGTAACAAAAAAAATTACAAAAGAGTATATAACAAAAAAAGGATAAAATAAAGAAAAACCAGCTGCATTGGTGCAAAGTCCTGCTGAGGCGCATGGCTCTGACACTGGTTTGTAACAACCCAAAGTGTTTTAAGAAAACTCCGAAATCCCCTCAGCCCTTCCTCCTACTTAGGTCACAGAGGGAATGGCTAATTTCATGCAGGGGACCGTAAGAAAGCCATAATTCCATCTTGCATCATAACTCCTCAGAGGAGTCTCCTAGCCAGATATCATGACCACCACGTTCCCAATTAATATATTTATCAACCACAACATAGCAAGTATGAATATGACAAATTTGGGGCGATTTCCATTCTTTTGATTCCCTAAAGTCAGTAGGTGTCTTTGGCTTCCTTGATCATAGTTTCATAAGTAATTCATAAAAAAAAAAACATGGATAGGGCCCCAAGGGGATTTTTTTTAATTTTTGCAAAATTTTTTTTCATATTGTCAAAATTCCAAAACCTCGCTACCTAGGGGGGGGGTGATAGCCAGGTTTACTTTCCCTCCTTCCCCCCTTTTTTTCCACTTTAGCACATTTTTGGGAAAATTTGGACAGCTCCCCAAAATGACCTGTTAGAACTGTGCATGCTAAAACCCCCCCTTTCCCCTTTTGTAAATTTTTAACCCTAAAGGGGGTTTAAGGGGTAAACAAAAAATAATAAAACACTAAAAACACAATATTTTAATACGGGAAAATTTGGGAGCAGAATTAAACTTGTTTTCCTTGACTGCAAAAAAAAACTTCCTGCCAGGGAAATACCCCGAAATTTTGCTTTACGGGCAAGTGTTCAAATGAAAAACCAAACAAAACCTCCCAAAGAGGAACACTTTGGGGGCACCCAAAATTATTATTATAAATTTTTTTTGGGAGCCCCCTTGGGAATTCCAGGGCGCAGTAAAATTTCAGGTGGGTACAAAAAAAACGTTGGTCAAAAAATTTAAAAAAAGGAAAATTTAATTTGACTAACAACGGGTACAAGGGAGGGGAGGCCCCTCCCGTGGGGGCCCTTAAAATCTACAGGGAAGGGTGAAAGACAGAAGGGGGAAGGGGCAGAAAATTTTTTGGGGGGGGCGGAGCATGCAACACGGTTTTTAATTTTGTTATAGGAAAAAATCCTGAAGAGGTAGGTTTTCAGGTTACTTTGGGAAAGCCGGTGAGAGAGGGGGAAAGTTTGAGGTTTTTGGGGCAGTGAGTTCCAAAGTGGGGGGGGAAGCCAAGAAAAGGGTTTTGGGGAGCCCTTTAAATTTTGGGGAGGTGAAAAAGGGGAAAGCAAGAAAAGGTCCGGGTGAGGAGTGGGGGTTCGTGAGGGGAGGTATAATAGAGATTAAGGGCAAGTTTATATAAAGGGGGGGAAGGTTATGGAGACCCTAGTGGGTCAAAGTTGCAAAGCTTGAACTGGATTCGCCTTTGGGGGAAAGGGGAGCCAGTGAAGGGAACAGCAGAGGGGGGGAGGCAGGGGAGTAGCAAGAGAGAGGTGAAACAGAAAGGGCAGCAAGTTAAGGATGGTTTGGGGGGGAGCGAGGGGGGCTGCTGGAGGCCACAGAGAAGGGTGTTTCAGTAGTCGACCGGGAGATTTTACGGGGGCGTGGACAAGCCCTTTTTTTGCTTTCAAAGTTTAAAAAATTAGCCGGGTTTTTGGGAAAAATTTTTTTTGGGTGGGAGGTGACAGGCAGAGGGGAGGGTTTTGGGTTTTCGGTTGAAAAGGGCAAAAAAGGAGTCAAAGGTTTTCCCAAGGCAGCGATCTGTGGTGCGGGGGAGAGGGGGAAACCATTTTACCGGGGATAGGGGAGATCAGTGGAGGGAAAAGGGGTGGGACGGGGAAGGGTAATAAATTTTTAGTTTTTTTTCCACGTTTAGTTTTTTGGAGCCGGGGGGAGAAAAAGGGGGAAAAAAGGACGAAAAGACCGTCCCGGGTCCGGGGGAGAAGAGAAGGTGAATCTGGGTCCGGGGGATGTTTGAGTTGGGGGGTCATCAGCATACAGGTTTGGGATTGAAAAACCGTGTGATGCTATGAACTGACCCCTCCAAGAGTGTAGACCCGAAAAGAAGGGGGGGGCCAGGACTGACCCCGGGGGACAAACCAAAAAAGCGGGCCCAGAGGAGGAGGTTTACGCGAGAGGGGAGAAACCCCTAATGTCCCCATCAGTGCGGTACGAGGGGATCCAAGGGAAGGGGGCCCAATCCGTGATGCCCCAGGGAGAAGGATTGTAGGGGAAGTGAATGGTCGACAGTGACAGTAGAGTGGGGGGGACAGAAGGGCCCGATTAGAGCGGGTCAAGGAGAAGGGTTTGGGGGAGATATTGGGGGGACAGTTTTAAGGGTGGATTTTTGCTCGAGGACTTAGAGGCGAATGGAAGGATTGGGGATGGGGGGGGATAGGGGGGGGGGGGGGGCAGGGGAGGAGGGGGCCCAAAAGATGGTTTCTTTAGGGTGGGGGGATGGTAGCCCTGTTTTAAAAGGGGGAAAAGGGGAAAATGCCAGAGGTTAGTGATAGATTGAAGAGATGGATGAGGGGTTTGGGGTTAAACAGCGCTAAGGTTTAGGAAAGGGGGTGGGGTGGCAGTGGTCAAAAACTTTCAAAGGGGGTAGAGGGTTTGATTAAAAAGTTAAAAAAATTGTCTGGGGTTGTTTGGGGCAAAGGGGGATATAGAGTCGTGAAGAAGCCCGTTTGGGGGGGGAAAGTGCGTGCGGTTTTAAAATTTTTGGGAGGGATTCTTTTTAAAAAAGGGAAAATCTTTGGGGGAGCGGGTTTTCCCCCAGCGGCGTTCCGGCCAAATTTCTGGAAGCCGCCTCAGCTTGGGTTTTCTAGAGGGTTTTTGGGGCCAGGGTTTTTCTGGGCCCTTTTTGGGGGGTTCTGTTGTGTGTTAGAGGGGGGACAAACCCCAAGAGTGGAGGTTATTGTGTTTGTTTTAGAATGTGGTGGCTGGGCTGGGTCAGCAAATGAGGATATGGTAGAGAAAGGTGCAAGAGAGTCAGAGGAGTGCAAGGTTGGGGGGGTTTGTAAAGGGTTTCCTTGCGTAAAGTTAAATAGATTAAAGGGCAGGAGGGGGGGTGGAGTGGATGGAGGAGAAGGGGGCCCGGTTTGGTCAGAGATAGGGGGAGGAGAGTTTGAAATTTTGATAGGGGCAAAAGGGGGGTGAAATGAGGTCCATTTTGTGTCCCCTCGTGTGAGGGGCTCCAAAAGTCCACTGGGGGAGGGCCAAAGAAGAGGGAGGACAGGTTTGTTAGAGTGGAGTGGGGGTATCGATTGGAATGTTAAAAAACTCCCCCTGAAAAAAGTGGGGTGTTGGTTTGGGAAAAAAATGGAGGGGCCCAGGGAAACAAAGTTGGGCCAAAGGGTTTTGGGGGCAGGGGGGCCGGGGGGCGGGAGACCCACCACTTTGGGGGTTGGGGGGGGAGTAAAAATGCAGACAGAATGCACCCCCAAAAAGGAGGGGAGGGTGAGGGGAAATTTCTGGTGGAAGGGGAAAAAAGGAACAGGTATTTTTACAGAAGAAAAGGGCCCACACCACCCCTTTTTGCCAATTTTTGGGCCCGGGGGGGGGGGGGGGGGGTAAACTGAGGGCCCACCGAAAGGGGAGGGGCAGCAGGGGGGAAATTGTGTCAAGGGTGTCACCAATTTTTTTGTTAATCCAAGGAGGTTAGATTGCATGAATGAGAGGTCGTAGATGAAGGGAAAGGGTTTTTGCACACGAAAAGTGCATTCCAAGGGCCCAAACATGGGAATAAGGGGCTGTAGGGGTGAGGGGGGGTGGGTTTTTAGGTTTTGGGTTGATAAAATGAGTGCTGCTTGGTCGGGAAGCGATGCCTGAAACCACAGTGGGGATGCCTCAAGGGGCCCGGGGGTTTTGGGAGATATGTCCCCGGCAGTGAGGGAAGCAAAGGGAGAAGTGGGGGGAGGGTGGGTGGGATAAGCAAAAGGGGTTTTTTTGGGTTTTTTTTAGAAAGGGCTTTAAAAAGGGGGAAAAGGTGAAGAGTAAAGGGCAGGTTGGAGGGTAAGGGCAGAAGGGGGGATATGGGAATCCATTCCCAAAGTGGGTGTCTGAGGGGGGAAAAAGGAGTTTTATGATTTTGGGAGGCAGTGGATAATTGTTGGGAGAAAAGGGGGGCATATTGGGGCTTGTGAGGGGAGGAGCTGGGAAAAGGGGCTTGGTTACCTTTTGGGTTTACTTCTGGTTTCCCAAAGCTGGTATTAATGCTGCCAAAACACTTAAGGGAAGCACTTAAAGGGCGTTGCACAGAATGACTAAAGTCATGAATACTAGGTGCATGCTTTAAAAACAAACTTTCTATTTTTTACCAGGTTGAAATTGGGAGTGGGGGGGGGATATTTTGGGGATCAGAAAAAAGATTGAAAAGTGATAGGGGGGAGAAAAATTAGGCTTCTTTTCAAAAGCGGGAGAAAAGCAGCCCAAAATACAAAGTTTATCAAAATTTTGGGACCATTCAAAAAGAGACAGATAAACAGGGAATTTTCACAAGGGGAAAATGGAGAGTATGTTGAGACCCTGTAAATTTCCCCGAAAAGCAAACCAACAACACCCAAACATGATGTCACACCAGGGCATGCCTCTAATCATGCCTTCGAACATGACATCACACTAGGGCACACCTAATCATGCCCAGCTTTCTCCAGCAGACCAGCGCCAAAGTAACGGTGGCAATACTAAAGTCTATAGAGAAGTATTTATATAGAAAAAATAATTTTATGTAAATAAATACATTTAAATACAATTTTCTATGGATAATACCACTAAATAATGGTCATACATTTACCACATAATACCACTATACAAGGAGAAAATATCACCATATTGTTATTTACCAAACATGTAAACCAAGGCTAACTTTATAAAAAATAAAACAATCCAGCATCAAGGCAAAGTGATCCAGGGCAAGTAGAAGATCGTTTAAACATTCTCATTTATTTCTTCTATAAAAAGCTATACAGGGTACAGGTGTTAAGCTCCTATAGCACTAAGCCACGGGAGCTTAGTGCCATGGGAGCTTAACAAGAGAGAGGTGACCCACAGAGTCTAGGGAACAGAGGTGAGAGGAAAGGTTACATAGTTTGTAAGGCCGAAAAAATATAGTGTTGATCCAGAGGAAGGCTAAAACCCCCGTGAGATAAGGTATACGCCCCCAGCACTCGCCGCCAGATTGTTGGTGTGCGTTCAGTGAGTTTGGAGAGTGTTTAGAGTCCCGTATTGTTTAAATCCGTGTACCAGTCCGTTCCGCTACTTTCCTGCCCTTTGCCTGTTTTGCTGCCTGCCCTGACCCGTCTGCCTGTCTCTGACCACGAACCAATTGCCGCCTACACTGACCTTCGGGCCTGTCCCCGACAAACGCCTTTGGATTACAGTTTTTACCATGCAGTACCCCGGCCCCGCCACCGCAAGCAAGTCACGTCAGGGGTAACGACCGGGTTTAAGCCTCACGCCGCACCCAATTTCCTCCCGCTTTGCGGCGGGCTCTGGTGAAAACCGGGGGCTACCTAGACTCAGTTCCCTGGCGTAGCTTAACTATCATCGATTGCTGTGGTCCAGCGAATCCACCAAACCATTACAGTACAATCTGGCCATGGATTCCGCCAGGGTACCTCTGCCCGAACTCCGGGACGTTACAACGGCCGTCACCCAGCAGAGCCAGCGTATTGACCAGCTCGCGGCCATGATGCAGAACCTTGCAGCTCGTCTACCTCTGCCTGCGGCTGCTGCCGCCGCCAGCTCCGGTAGCGCCTGCAGCCATGGCGCTAACTGCTCCTGCACCGGGACCTTCTCTACATCTGCCCCGCTCCCCTCCCCCCGCTATGATGGAGAAACCCCCAAAAAAGTGCAGAGGCTTCATCATCCCAAAGCTCCATCCACATCGAGATGTTGGACAATCAATTCCCTACTGAGTGGGCTAAAAGTGGCCTTCATAATTAGCCTCTTAACAGGCGAAGTTCTGGCCTGGGCCACCCCGCTATGGGACTGAGGAGATCCGCTGACGGCTAATCTACAAGCCTTCCTCCAGGGGTTCTGTACTGTCTTCGAGGAGCCTGGTCGCACCTCCTCCTCTGCTGCAGCTCTGCTTCGTCTCCGTCAGGGGGACTCTACTTTAGGACAGAACTCGGTGCAGTTCCGCACTCTAGCCTCAGAACTGGACTGGAACAATGAGGCTTTGGTGGCTACCTTCTGGCAAGGCCTCTCGGACGCGTTAAAAGATGAGCTCACGGGTCGGGATCTGCCATCCTCTCTGGACGAATTGATTCGGCTGGCCACCGGGATAGACATTCGCTTTGCGGAGAGACAACAAGAGCTCCGCCTCCAATGCGAGCCTACTCGACCCGGGCCCGGGTAAACCCTCGCTTAGCTCCTGTCTTTCAATGCCCTCCCCCTTCCTCTAACCCAACGGTTCATGAGGACGAACCCATGCGGGTTGAAAGGGCTCACTTGACCCAGGGGGAAACGCCCACAGCGTTTTGCCCGAGGCATTTTTTAGGGGTTTTCTATTTTTGCGGTTCCGGCCACTTCTTTGGGGAACTGTCCGGGGGCCCCCCGGCCCGGGAAACTTTCCCCCGGCACCTGGGGCTCGCAGGAGGGCCCCAATCCCAGGTGTCAGTGCGGCCTAACCCCCCCTTCTAAAACCCCTTTCCCTGTACTTTGGGAAATTTTTTCCCCCGGGACAGCTTTCTTTCAGGCCACCCGCCTTCCGGGGCCCCTCGGGGTCCGCGGGTTAACTTTTATCACCACGCGCGGGTTTGCCCCCGGGTTCCCGGGGTTTCCCCCGGTGACCCCCGCGCAAAAAACCCATGTTTGCCCTTCCTCTGTCATTTGGAAAAACCTCAAAAATCCATTCGGTTTTCTGCACTGAAAACCCCTCCCCTTTGCAGATAGGCCCCCAACACCAGAAACTGTGAAACTTCTCCCTTTTGCTGGGCCAACGTTCCCTTCTGAGCCCTTTTTCGGGGGCCTTCCCTTTGGAAAAAAAGAGAAATGCCCCCAAACCCTAAAACTAAAAACACAGGCGAGACCCTTTCCTTTGGGGGGGCCCGGGAAATTCACCCCACGACCCTTTTTCGGGCACCCCCGGCCCTGCTCAAGCGGCCCTGCCTCTGCAACCCCCAACGAAGTCCCCCTCCCAAAGGTCGCCTCCCTCCTTTACCAGGATTTTTGCTGACGCTTTTTCCGAAAGACAAGCTAAAACTCCCCCCCCGCACCACCCCCTTTCGTTTTCCCCTAAGCCCTTTGAAAAACCCGGTTACAAATTTCCTTTCCCCAAGGCAGATTTTAAAACCCTCTTCATTTTTCCCCCGAGAAAAAGGCGAGGGTCTGATATTTTTCAAAGAAAATTCTCCAAAAAAGGCTTTAATTACGCAAGTCGCCCCCGCCTCCCGGGAAACCGGAAATTCCCTTTTTTGGGTCGAAAAAAAAAGGGAGGGAAACCCCTCCGGCCCTTAACGATTATCATGGCCTAAATAAAAAAACCCCCTAAAGAACCCGATACCTTTCCCTCCTTTGACCCTCAGACTTTTTTGGGAACCGCCTACGGGGGCGCAAATTTTTTTTTCAAAATTTGGGAATCTTCGCGGTGCTTACAACGGGGATTCTTTACCCGGGGAAGGTTTGGCGAATGGAACATAGCCTTTAACACCCGTGATGGGGCCCACTTTTCGAATACCCTCGTCATCCCTTTTTTGGGGCCCACTGCAATCCCTCCGGCTTTTGGTTTCAAAAATTTCCCGCCCAATGAGTTTCTTCCGTGACCTTCCCCACGCCCTCTTTAGTCTTTTTGGGGAAACGACATTTTTAAAATTTTTTCCCCCAGACCTAAGACTAAAACGCCCCCCAAACGCCCAAACCAGGTGCTCGGGAATCCCCCAAAAAACCCCCCAAAACCTTTTATCCCCAACTGGAAAGTGCCTTTTCAAGGCACCTCCCCCCCCCCTTTTTTAGGGTACATCGGCGGATCAAGGAACCTTCAGAGGGCCCCCCTCCAAGGCTCCGGGGGCCCCTGCAGGGGCCCCCTGACCGGGGGGTTTCGGGGCCCAAACCCACCGTTTTTGTATTTTTTTGGCCCAATTTTTAAACAGGAAAATTTACCCCGCATTTTTCTCCTCTCTGGGGGGCTCCATTTGGAAAGCCCCTTCCCAAAGAAGGGTGCCAATCCCAAAAATAAAATGGTCTCCCAAAAGCCCAAAACCGTTAAACCCCGTAAAAAAAAAAAAAAAGTTTTTGCTTTCGCTTCGTTTCCTTTTTTTTTCTCGCCTGGACCCCCAGAGCCCCTTTTAAAACAAAAGGGGTTTTTTCAAACGCCTTCTCCAGTTGGTGGGGGAAAACGGTTTCTTCTTAAAGAATCCACCTCGGGAGATTTTGGCGGACATTGGATTCTTCTCCCAAAAACCTTCACCCCTTTGCCGAAGGGAAATTTTACACAAACGGTTTTCGGGAACTACTGGCTATAAAGTTACCCCTTTAAAGAAATGGCGCATTTTCCTGGGGGGGGCCCTCCCCAAACCCCTTAAAGAATCTTCACGCCCAAACAAAATCTTCAAATATCCTAAAGGCGCTCAGCGATTAAAACCCCGGGCCAAGCCCAGGGGGTCCCCTCTTTTTCCCGCCCGTTTTTTAACTTCCTCCAAACCACTTCCGAAACCGGGGCCCCCAAAAAAAACGTCAGGGGCCAAAGACGCTCTCTCTAGATCCTCGGACAAAGGGGGCTTGGAGCCACCCCTTCCCGCAAAATTTATCCCTCTGGAGGCTTCTTTTCCCCCCGCAGCTCCTTGGGGAAAACCCGCAACACTTACCCCCCCGGGAAAGACCTACGTCCCTTTTTGCTTTGCCGTCCCCCCGTTTTTCTTTTAAAAGGGGGCAATTCCCTCCCCATACAGCGGCCATTTTGGGGTTTTACAAATCCCTTTCAACTGATCCTCAGTAAAAAAATTGGTTTTGGGCCCCCCTTTTCCCCACTCAGGTGTTTAAAGACTTTTGGGCCCCTTGGCCCGTAAACCCCTGGGGCCCGTAAAAAAAGTTCCCGCCTCAGACCCCCCCGGGGCCCGCTTCAAACCTCTCCGGTGCCCAAGAAACCCCTTTGGGCTCATATTGGTTTTGGGGTTTTGTTACTGACCTACCCGGCCCCATCCGGGAAACCAAAGGTCAAACTGGTTGGTGGTTTAAAGATTTTTTTAAAAAGGGCACTTTGTTCCCCTGCCCCCGGGGGGGGGCCCTCCGCACCCCAGCTTGCCCCCGTTCCCTTTTTACCAAAAACCCCCCAAACTTTTTTGGTTTACAAAAGGGGTCCCTTTTTCATATCAAACTCGAAAAGGGGGTTTCCCGTTTTTTTTTCTAAATTCTGGCGGGGTCTGGGGGCTCCCCTTTCGCATTCAAACTGGGCTTCTCCCCCGCAAAAACACCCCCCAAAAACCCAAAAGGCAAAGGGGGAGGGGGGCAACCAAGGTTTTTAGGGACTTAAAACTCTGAACCCTTTTTTTGTCTGCCATCAGGATAACGGTCTTTACCTTTCCTCCCCCGGGGGGATTCCCCCCTAAATTTTTTCCCCAGACTCAGAGTCCCCCAAAGGCCGCTTTCCCCTTTTTTAATTTTTGTTTTGGGTTTTCAAAACCTGCCCGCCCCCTCCCCCTAGCCCCTTTTTTGTGGGCACGTTTTCCTTTCCGTGGGATGCCCAAATACGGGAACATCAAGGGCACTCTGGCAAAGGGCACCCCCGCAGGGGCCCCTTTTACGGGGCCCCACTTCCTCTAAAGTTTAAGGGCCCAAAATAGTTACCCGGGGACCTCCTCCCGTTTTTAAGGGCCGGGTGATAGGGTTTTTGGGTATCCCGGCCCCAAATACATCCGCTTCAAGGGGCCCCCTACAAGTTGGGCCCAAAAAAATTTTTGGGGCCCCTTTTTTGGAAATTTTCCCCTTTCGTCAGCTTTTTTTAAAACCCGGTCTCCCCAAAAAGCCCCCCTTGCCCCCCCACTCTTTCGTGTCCCCCCAAAAACCTTTCCCCTTTCTCCGCCCCCCTCAAGCCTGTGGGGGCTAAAACGCTTCTCCCGTTGGGTCTTTCTCGCCTGTCCTCCGTGGGCCAACTCCCGAAAACATCTTTGGAAAGGGTTTAAAGGAGGGGCTTGGGGGGCGAAGACAGGAGGGGAACGGTTTCTTTCTCAATTTACTGGCAAGGGGTTTTTGGGGCCCCGGGGAGCGTTTTTTGGGAAAACCCGAGGGGAACCTGTCCCCCTGATCTCCTTTGCTTTGGTTTTAAAAAAAAGGGGGGAACCTAAGGGGGGGGGGGTTTACTGTGCAAGGCGGTTCCCCCCCGGGGTTTCCCGCTGCCCCCGGGGCCCTGCCCCCCGCCGCTGGGAGCCGGCACGGGCATTTGCGGTCCCCCCCGCGACCACCCCCCGGGGCCCCCAGACCCCCAAAGGCCCCTCTTTACTGCCCCGCCCCCGTGCAACGCCGCCCTGTCCCTCCCCCGGGGCCCGCCCCTGGCCGGCATGGCCCCCCCCCCCCTAGCGCGCCGCGACGGCTGGTTCCCCAAAAAATTTTTTAAAGGGGGCCAATTTTCCCCCGGTTTTTTAAAATTTTCCCCATTTTCCCCGGGCGCTTTGGGCCTAATATAAGGGTTTTGGGCCCCCCCAAATCCCCCCGCCAAAATTTTTTTGGTTGCATTCAAATGATTTTTTGGGGAGTGGTTTTTGAGTCCGTATTTAAAATTTTCCTGAAAAACCCGCCGTTCCGCAAAGTTTTCCTTGGCCCGGTTTTGCTGCCTTTTCCCTGAACCCTTCCCGCCTGTCCCCCTGGGCCACGGAAAACCCCTGCCCGCCTGCCGGACCCCTTTTGCCCGTTCCCCCCCCACTACCCCTTTGGATTAAAGATTTTTTTTACCACCAGACCCCCCCGCCCGCCACCCGTCCAAAAACAAGTCCAAAACCCGGGGTAAAAAGACCTGGTAAACCTCACGCCGCAAACAAGTCCCCCTTTCCCCCTTTTCCGGCCGGGTTTTTGGTGAAAACCCGGGGGCTACAAACTCTTTTTTTTCCCCGGCGTTGGGCCCTTAACTATCCCCCGCTTGAATGGTCCAGCGGGAAACCACCGAAAACCCCTTTTTAATTATTTTTGTTACCCGGGAAGCCATTCTTTTTTTGAAGTAAATAACCCTTAATGTTGAAAAATAAATTTTTAAAATTCCCCCCCAGTCCTTTTAAATTTTTTTTCGTTGGGCCCGCCCTTTTAACCTGTTTTTAACTCTACAATGCTTTTGTGCAAATGGGCCCCCAAAACGAAAACAAATTTCCATGTGGGGTCCAAAACCCGGGAAATTGTAAAATGAGGGAGAATAATGTTCTAATTGGGGTTTCATTTTATTCCCCCTTTTAATACACTGTTCCCCCCTAGGAAAACCCTTTCCCCTTTTTCTTTCACTTTTAAACCCAACGTTTTTTTCAGTTTTTAAAATAGTAAACCCGGGGAATTTGATTTTTTCTTTCCCATGTAAAAACCTTGCAATTTTTCCAATTTTTAAACCTCATCTTCCACTTCTTTGCCCAGGTCTCCAACTTAAAAAGATCCCTTTCTAATAAAACATTATGCTCTATTGTGTTGATTAATGAATATATTAAAGAAAATAGGGCCCAATACTGACCTCTCAGGTACCCCACTAGTAACAGGGATCCAGTCTGAGTATGTTCCATTAATCACCCTCCTTTGTTTTCTATCACTGAGCCAGTTATTTACCCACTTGCAATCAATTTCCCCAGTCCAAGCATTCTCATTTTACTTACCAACCTTTTGGCACAGTATCAAATGCTTTAGAAAAATCTAAATATATTGCATCCAATGCCTCACCCGATCCAGTGTAGAACTGACTTCCTTATAGTAGCTGAGGAAATTAGTTTGACAGGACCAATCTTTCATAAACCCATGCTGGAACGGAGTTATACGTTTATTTTCAGTGATATAGTCCAGGATAGCATCTCTGAGAAATCCTCCAAACATTTTACCTACAACGAGTTAAATTACCCCCTATAGTTTCCTGGATCCCTTTTTGACCCCTTTTTAAATATTGGCACCACATTTTCTATGTGCAATCATTTGGGACATACCCTGTTATTATACAGTCCATAAATATTAAAAACAGGGGCATGTCTATCATATTACATAATATCCTTAGCACACTATCCTTACTATCAGTGCTCTGATGATTTTTCTATTTAAATCTTCTGAAGGTGGATCTGCACTTCTTCCTAGATTAGAGAAGAACGGTGGAGGAATGTCAGTTTCCTAAGTAAATACTTTTCAAGGGCCAACATTTTCATATTTCATTTTATGCCTTTCTGTCTCCAGCTTTGCTGTCTTTATCAATTTTACATGTTTTATTTTTCATTATAGTTTTTTAGTGCCTCTTCACTGTCTTCTTGCCTGCTTTACATCTCTGTTGATCCACATTGTTTGTTTTTTCCTGTTTCTAATCACTTTTTTCCCATAAGGTATGTACCTCTCACAGTGGGTGCTTAAGATGTTTTGAAAAATCTCCCGTTTATTATCTGTTCTGTTAAAGCACATTGTCCCAGTCAATGCGGTTTAGGGCCCATTGAAATTCAATGTTTTTAGGTCTCCTCGAAAAAATACTCTATTGAATGATAATTGGAAATTTATTTTATTGTGGTCACTATTTCCTAGGTGCCCCCCAACCTGAAACTTTGTTACTCTGTTAGGTCTGTTAGTCAACATTAAGTCCAAATGGGCCTTTTATCTAGTTGGTTCCTGCACCATTTGGGAAAGGTAATTATCTTTAGTTATTGACAAAAACCTTTTTCCTTTATGAGAGCAAAAGGTTACAGTTTCCCAATTTATATTTGTTTAGTTGCCCATAACAACAACCTCATTATGATTAGCCACCTCATTTATTTGCCTGAGGAGTACATCTTCCATGGGTTTTGTTATATTTGGTGGCCTACAGCAGACTCCTAATAGGATTATGTTATTGTATTTACCCTCATGTATGCCTACCCATAATGACTTCACATGTTTGTTTCCTGTATCTATATCTTCGTGTAGTGTTTACTTTAGATAAAGACAGATCTCTCCTCCATTCTGATTTTTATGATCTTTTCTAAATAAACTGTATTTCTGTAAGTTAACTGCCCAGTCATGGCTATCATTGAGCCATGTCTTGGTTATCCCCACCATATTATATTTTTCTTTGCTCATTAAAATTTCTTATTTATTTATTTTGTTGCTGAGACTCTTGGCATTGGTCAGCATACAATTTAGAGGCTCCACTCTGATTTATTACCAATTCCCAGCTCTTTATCTTAACTACATTGCATGCTATATGTGTACTTGCCCTCCCCCACAGTCTCTAGTTTAAATACTTCTCCAACTTACTGGCCCTTTTGTCCTCCAATACAGCTGCACTCTCCCCATTTAGGTGCAACCCATCCCTAGGATAGAGTCTGTAGCCAAGACAGAAGTCAGCACAGTTCTCCAAAAACCCAAATCCCTCTTTCCAACACCAATTTTTGAGCCATTTATTCACCTCTCTTATCTTCCGCTGCCTATCTGGTGTGAAAATGCTGAAAATACTTCCTTGGAAGTGCTTGCATTGAGCTTTTTTTTTACCTAAGTCCAGGAAATCATTTTTAAGGACACTCCACCTATTTCTAACTTTGTCATTGGTACCAATATGCACCATAACAGCTGGATTCTCACGAGCCCCAGCAATCTGTCAACCCGATCCACGATATGTTGAACTCGGGTCTCAGGTAAACAACATACTGTTCGACAATCCCGGTCTTTGTGACAGATTGCCTTGTCTGTTCCTCTAATAATGGAGTCCCCAACTACAGGTACCTGTCTAGTCTGCCCTGTAATCCTATTCCCCTACCTTACTGAAGCAGACAGGGGAAGTTTCTTGCTGCCTCTGGACTATTCCTAAACTGAATTCCCTGCAATCTTGCAAATTTGTTGGGGTGTGCCAGATCAGAACTAGGGTCCCTGATACTTTTCCCTCAACCCTTCTTTCTGACTGAGGTGACTTTATTTTTTTTAATCAATTTTATCTGGGAAGAAGTACCTTAAATAGATAGCAGCAGATAATAATAATCAACAGAACAGTCCAAGGCTTGTTCAGTTTTCCAGTTCACAGCTGGTATCTGAGGCACCTCATAAGATCCCATTGCAGTCTACCTATCTGGTGTGTTCGCACCGCTACACTCATAACTATGTTAGCATCAGGCTTTTAATGGATCTATGCTGATACTGGCACCTCTTCCTGCAAGTTTACAATCAGGAAAATCTCTATGCTTGCAGTCTCATGACAATGCCAGGGCATAGTGGTGATCTTCCTGTCATATAACTTGGTAGACAGGGTGGGCAGGGAAAACAATCACACAGTCCATACACATTAGATAAGTCTAATATATGGGGAAAAAATAGCACCCACCCAATTTCATTGGAGCGGATTAGATAAACTGATGCATTTTTACGTTCACAATCCATTGTCATAAAGCTGTGTCATAAAGAGTAATACTTTGTGAAACTTTAAATAATTTCTCCATTAGATTTAAAAAGTTGGATCTTCCTGTAGCCAAGAATTTCAGTTAAGACTTCAAGTGACAATTTGGCCATCTGACGGAGATGATTGGTTTAAGATGCTTAATTTAAATTGTACTGGATTGGATGTACTGGTTCAGATATGAAATAAACATAAGTCTTTGTGGGAATAGAAGGCACTCACCGATTGCAGCTGATTATGTTGCATCTGAGCTTCCGAGTATGGTTCACTGGTGTTGAGTGTGCGGTTCCCTGGCCTCCGACCTCAGGCCTCAACACAGAGAATACACCAAAAAACTTTACGGGACCAGCGCTTCCTCAGTTAAAAATGAACTTCAAAATTTATTCATGGTACCGTGAACAAGGGTATGATGTAGTACCAGATACGCATCGGTTTTTATACATTTTATGTACCTTTGTATGTGGATTTTACTGCACTGAATACATTTTGAAGTTCATTTTTCACTGAGGAAGCGCTGGTCCCGTAAAGTTTTTGGGTGTATTCGCTCTACTGGATCAGATAAATTAGGCCATAGTTGCCAACCCTCCCAGGTTGGGCGGGAAACTCCTGCTAATGGGGGCCGTCCCTCGCCCGCTTGGGTTGCTTAACTTCCCCCAGCTGAATACCTGCCAGAGGTTCTATGTGTAAGAGGCATCAAGGCAGTGTCTCTGGATGCTGCCCTGAAGCCTCAGTCCTCCTCGGCCGCCAGGGATGCTCTGGTAGCTTCATAGGAAGCTATGATAGCGGGAAGCCCCATAGAGCACTGCTGGGAAGGGGGTGGGGCTTAGTGGGACCCACAAAGCTCCATTCCCTCTCCCGAGCAGAGAACAGCATGAAGAGCCAGGATGCCGGCAGCAGGACAGGTGAGTGCAGTACAGGGGTGTGTGTGTGTGGGGATGGGGGGTGGCTGAGTGTGTGTGCCGAAGAGGGGTGTGTGTATGCAGTGGCTGAGTGTGTGTGTGGGGTAGCGGTGTGTGTGCATTGGCTGAGTGTGTGTGCAGGAGAGGGGTGTGTGCAGTGGCTGAGTGTGTGTGTGTGCAGTGGATGAGTGTGTGTGTGGAGAAGGTCTGTTGTGTGTGGAGGAGGGGGGGGTGTGTGCAGTGGCTGAGTGTGCAGTGGCTGAGTGTGTGCGGAGGAGGGGTGTGTGTACAGTGGCTGAGTGTGTGTGGAGGAGGGGTGTGTGTACAGTGGCTGAGTGTGTGCGGAGGAGGGGTGTGTGTGTACAGTGGCTGAGTGTGTGCGGAGGAGGGGTGTGTTTGTTTACGTGTGCGCGGGATGGGTGTGCGTGTTTGAGTGTGTGGCGGAGGGATGTGCGTATTTGAGTGTGCAGGGGAGGGATGTGTGTTTGTGTGTGTGGGAGGGATATGTGTGTGGGTGTGTGCGGGGGATGGGTGTCCGTGTTTGAGTCTGCAGGGGAGGGGTGTGTGTATTTCAGTGTGTGTGCGAGGGGTGTATGTATTTGTATGTGTGGGAAGGGTGTGTGTTTGAATGTGCAAGAGGGTAGGAGGTGCCCACTTATCTTTTGCTCCTGTCTCCTGCCCCCTGCAGTCTGTCTCTGGCGGTCTCAATGGGCAGAAGACAGTCCACAAGGGGTAGAAGTTGCCCTCTGCTCCCTGTCTCCTGCCTCCCTGTCTTTGGTGGCTGCAGGGGGCAGGAAAGAGGCTGCAGGGGACAGACCCAGCTTTCTTGGATGCTGAGTAGGGTATCCAGCCTATATGTATGTGTGTAATGTTTGTTTATTTACAGGTTCCCATTTGGACTACGTCGGATTTGGTGGACTACGTCAGATCATCCTTGGATCTATTTTTTCAAATAAAATGGTTAAAGAGGGCTTGTGTTGGGGAGTGATTATTTAAATAAAAGTTTTTTTGTGCAATTTGTGTGTGTTTTTCTTCCATATAATCCAGTGACAGTAGTGGAGGCGCCTGACAGATGCCTCTTCATTACTATCGCTCAGGCTTGGTGTCAGCCAGTGGTGGGTTTTGTTGCTCAAGGCTAACACTAACCCCATGTCATTATTACCCCAGTACCCAACACACCAGGGATACTAGGAAGAGCCGGTAGCGGACCCTCTAATGTGATGTTCTGCTTCTGGAGCAGCTGCAGGATGGTATTTTTAGAATGGGAAAGGACCAGTATCGATGGTTCTTCCAATTCTGATAGTATCAGGCTGCAGCTGTCGGTCTTCAAATTTAAGATCACATCTATTGAAAATATTCCACAATGTTTACGTAATATTTATCTGATATCATCAGTATAATTTTCTTTTCTGTAAAATTTACATGTCTATGGATCACATGCACCCAATTTCCTACATTTATCAGAAGTTACATCAAACTTTAGCATTTTTATAAAAATGTTTTTATTGGACTTTTACAAGTAACAAAACACAATGCAATGCCAAGATACATAGTAAAACACAGGGCCTGTAATGTCAGACAGAATTATCAACCTAAGATGCAGCAAGAAAAGAGTTAAGCAATAGAGAGACAAAGGAATCATACAGGCTCCTTCCCAGTCATAGAGCGAGTTACACTACTACTAGGGAATCAGAATATAATCACTTAGTACAAAAATAGCAAAGCTTATAAATGGAAGTCAAAGAGATGTAGAGGGGTATAATACCACATAATACCACATTTTTGTACTGAACTTTGAAACTCGTACAAGCTGAGGACCTGTATGCCTATACAAAGGTTGTGCATTACTTTTTCTATGTATTTTTCCCATTTCATAATATTGGTTATCTTAATAAATTGTAGACTTTTGGACACAATATCATATATGTGTCTACTGCCTTTCTGCCATTTGGAAAGGCTACCACTAAGCATTCCTAGAACAGGTCCTAATATACTTTACTTCTTACAGGGATACTTTCTAAGAAAGTAAGAAACTTAAATATTTCAAATAGTCAGCCTCAGGGAGTTCAAAAGGTTAAACAGTCGGAGTGTGAGGGCCCACGGGAACTAGAGAGAATGACACAGAAAGACAGTGTGAACCCTAGCGCTAGGCCCCCCAAAGCTGTCCCTGCTTATTTGCCCGCCCGACCCTAAGCAGTTGGCAACAACTGGATGGTGGTTCCTTCACTGAATAAGTGAAACACTGAACAAGACAAGACAGATTAACACAATAAAGAATAATCTTTCAGTAAATAGGTCAAACCGGAGATAGCAAAATGGTGCAAGAGCAGTAGGCAAAAGAAGGTCAAAAGACAGGCCAAAGGCGTCAGTAATCCAAGCAATATAATCCAGTCAGAAATGCCAGCTCAAGCTACAAGAGACTATCTTCTTAAGGGATATCAAAGGACCGGCCCTCTGACATTGAAACCACACAAAACTCAAGCTGACAGGGAAGAAAGATGAGAGGTGAAGGCAAATGCCAATCACTACTCAGTCTAAACTATCTGCAGCCCAGCCCTAGGGTTAGAAGAAGTAACCAGACTGGTGTGGTGGAGAACCTGTCAATCACCATACAGTCAGTACTAAAAATCAGACAAAGTTCAGAAAAGAACAAAGAAAACACACAATATGCACTGAATCGTAGCCAAGAGTGCAGTCTCTGTCGCACTCCACCAGCAGAGGACTGCGCTGCAGCCTGAACAGGCATAATTATTACAGTACCCTCCTTTTATGAGGGGCCTTCAGACCCTCAATATATTCACCAGGCTTGGAGGGGTTCAGGCGATGGTATAGTTTGATGAGACGCGGGGCATGGAGGTCCTTGCCAGAACCGTGTCCGCTCTTCAGGACCATAATCCTTCCAATGAAAGAGATAATGGATAGATTTCTGGACCAGGCATGAATCTAGAATTCTTTTCTCTTTGAATTTTAATTCACTCTGGACCACAGCTGGTGCTGGTTGGTTAGACACAGGTAACACAGGAGGAACATACTTTTTCAACAGAGAGTTGTGAAAAACATTATGTATACGAAAAGTGCTGGGTAACTGTAGCCTGAAAGATACTGTGTTTATAACTTCAGTAATATGGTATGGACCAATAAAACGGAGCAAATTTCCCTGAAGGAACCTTAAGGCGTAAGTTTTTCGTTGTTAACCAAACCTGATTCCCCAAAACATAATCTGGACCTATATACTGTTTTTTGCTAGCATAATGCTTTTCGTTGTCTTGAGCTTTGACCAGCCTCTGAAGAGCCTGGGCCCAGACTGTGCACGGTTGTATGTAGGAAAGTTCGGCAGTGGGGTTGGCAGACTCTTGAACACAACAAGACGAGAAACAATGTTTAAAAGCATCATTGCAGAAGAATCACAAATTCTGTTAACGGTAAAAACACTGCCTCCATTTCTCTTGCATATCAGAAACATAACATCTTAAGAACAGTTCCAGAGTTTGATTTACCCTGTCTGTCCATTAGTTTCTGAATGGAATGCAGAGGAAAATGACAGAGAGATACCCAACTGCCCACAGAATTCCTTCCAAAACCTATATATAAATTAGACCTCTCGATCAGACACAATCTTGTCAAGAATGCCGTAAATTTTAAGCACATGATAAATAAACAGAGAAGCCAAAACCTAAGGACTAGGTAACTTTTTTGATAGTCATCTCGTGGAGAATATATCTTTTTGATGGCTCATCTTGGAGAATTTATCAACAATTACCCAGAACACAGTCTAACCTTGATAATTAACAATTGAGGTAGCAAGATCATGAGCAACGGTTGCGAACACAACCCCGGAGGATAAGATTTTCTCTGGAACAGCCTCGATAGCATTACTGGTACAAAAACCATGAGACAATGCATCAGCCTTACCATTTTGGTACAACATGCCAGATTTATGAACCCACATATAACACTTTCATACATACTGCCTCATTCTACACTTCCCTATATCAATTTAGAACTGGCGTGTTGGCACCAATAGGAGAGGAAAAAGAAGATACAGAAGACACGGATGGATGGTCGGGTTCTAACATTTACTTTCTCCTCTCCCGGAGCCTACGGACGATGCGGTCTGCAAGAACCATGGCCTGCTCTAAGGCACTGGGGTTGGGGTGACTAATCCAGACATCTTTGATGGCATTGGATAGGCCTTGTTTTAAAAGGGCTTTTAATGCTGGGTCACATTATCCAGCTGTCACACACCACTTGCAGAGCATGTCGGCAGTAATTTTGTCAAATGACTTATTTGTCTAAAAAAAAACTTTGAAATACAGCCTGTGTGTTTGTCATATACACACATCTCCATTATAGGTAGGTTATTATTTTGGGATACTGTTCTCTGTGCCACACAGTAAATTTGTGACACTTATTTATCTAAAAACCTTTGAAATACAGCTTGTGTTTTAGTCATATACATACATCTCCATTACAGGCAGGTTATTATTTTGGGACATTGGTCTCTGCGCCAAAAGCAAAATTTGTGACACTTTATGTCTAAAAATAAACTTTGAAATAAGCTGGTGTTATTTCGTCATATATTTCACATCTCGACTATCAGGCAGGTTTATTTTTTGGGATATTGTAGCTCTGCGTCTCATAACAGTAATTTGTGAACTTTTGTTGTCTAAAAAACCCTTGAAAAATACATACTTGTGTATATGTCATAAACAAACTATCCATTAAAGGAGGTTAATATTTAAGGGATATTGTTCTCTGGGCCTTTCAGTAAATTTGCTAGTGTGACACTTTTTTGTTAAAAAAACTTTAAAAATACAATCTTGTGTATTTTGTCATAAACACATCATATCCATTACAGGCAGGTGATATATTTTGGCGATATTGTTCTCGCTCGGGGACCACAACAGTAAATTTGTGTGAAATTATTTGTCTAAAAAATCTTTGAAATAAGTTGTGTATTTGTAATATACACATCATCTCAATTACAGTCAGTTTATTATTAGGAAACACCCTGGGTGGTCAAGTGAGAGAAGTGGCCAGTTGGCAGCAGGCATGAGTATGCCACAGGAGTGTCACAATTACAGATTGTGGTGGTGCAGGCCGGTAAGGATACATGAGTAGAACACAGACGTGACACAACTGTCAGATTATGGTGGTAGGCTAGCTGCAATAAGTTAGGCACAGAGTGGCTACAAAGACATAGTGTGGAGGTGCGGGGAAACATAAGTAGGGAGAGGATTGACAATTGACAGATTGCAGAGGTGGCATACAGCATAAGTTGGACACACAGATTGGCACAATTACCACACCGTGGAGGTGGCGGGTTGGTAGCAACAGCAGCAGCATCAGGCGGGAGCACCAATGACATAATTTTGAGGTGGCGGCAGCTAGGTGACATAATGAGGAGGGCTAGCAGCCAGCAGCATCTAGCTGAGAGTGACTGGTTACATAGCCTGGAGGTTACAGCAGCTGATGAGGAAGACCTGAGTGGTGAGGTGCAGCAGTATCCGAAGAGCTTTTAATGGCCCAGTGAAGAGTGGGGTCGGTGGTTGGCAAATACAAATCCAGGTAAAGATGGTGGGTGGTAGATGGAGCGCTGACGCTAGCAGGATGTTGGCATCAGGCAGGTAGGCAGCATCAGTATAGTTACTCGAGGGCATGTAGCAGATGTATCAGACTCATTTCATCAAAGTTTGGGTTATTAATGCGGCATGGCTGATCTAATCTGGTTCTCTAGCTATTGGTTTGTGGAAATTTCTGGCCGATCATGCTGTTCATCATGTCAAAGGTGATGATTATCTCACATTCGGGTGGACATTCTGAGTTCTCTTGGGGTAAACTTTGGCCCCCGCCGCACTGATAACCATCCACTCTGATGCCTACAATATTGGCCCGAGCTCGGACAGCTTCTCCAGTGCAAACTCGGCACAATGCTGCAGCCATAAATCCAGTTTGGCTGCCCAGTAGTCCGTGGAACCTTCAATGTGCGGGTGGCAAGGTGCTGCAAAAGTTGGCCACACCTGCTTCTGGTTTCAGGCTCTGCCCAGGTGTGTGCTGATTACCTTCTCATCTAGGCGGGTGGTAAGAATTGCTGACAACATCAACGACTCCAGAACTCAGAGTTGCTGTGGATGGAGTGATATGCTCCTACCCACTCCCACCCACGAGCAGCAGTGTAAGTGACGCGCCTGAAGGAACCCTGGTCAGTAGATCTAATAGAGGATGGACGATTGCGTGCAGAATAGGCAGTGGCCAAACTGAACTACATAGCGGTAGTCTCTGTAGTTCTTGAGTTTGCTGCTCCTCCTTTCACAGGTGTGAAAAAAAAGAGCCACCCTTTTTGGGACCGGGTAGCAAGGGTCAAAGTGGGTGGTTAGTCATCCCTCGCCAGATGGTGATATTCGTCTGTCATCTACCATAGAAATCAGCATTGCAGCGGGCATCTGTGCAAATGGAATATCTGAGGGCACTCCCTGCCTCCTCTCCCATAAATTATATGCCACTATCGGTCTTCTTGTGTTCTTAGGTATACTGCCTCGTCTTCCTCATCTACCTCTACTCCTCCGGCTTATCCTGCTCCTCGTGTCTGTCAATTGGGTAGATATACACTAATTTCACTAAAAACATTGTTGTGCTCATGTCCTCTTCCTCAAGTTCAGCCCCACCTGACTCAATGTGGCCATGAGATGTCAGTCGCCATTTTCAGTTCCTGACCAGGACAGATTTTGCAGCAACTGTTCCAGGACATGAAAGCAGTGGAATGAGTTGTTCATCCTGTAGTCCTGGTAGTGTTGAGACTGATTGCGTTGGCTATCGATGATCTATAGATAGTCGGCCGCTATCGATAAGGATTTTTCTGTTAGTGAGTAACGATTGATGCGCGATGACATTAAAGTCTATGGGAGGTGAGAGCACAACACCATCATATACACCCAACAAGGCTGGAGAGAGGAAGCTGAAATTAACATCCACAACAGTCAATTGGATAGTGCTACATCTTAGGCAACACACTTAGGTTAAAAAAGTCACAGTAAAAAGTCACAAGACCATTTACTATCCCCTGTCCTATGGTACACACAGCCTGACCTTAAACTTGCGTCACCCACAAATTAAAAAGTGCCAGGAGGCAGTTCTGATGGAAAAATCGAAAGATTTTGAACCATATGTTACTTGAAGACATGGACATTGAATATCCTGTCTGGATGCGCATGAGCCACAATCTGCATTAGACCACCTCATTTAAAAAGTGCGGAAAAAGGAGTCATTTCAACCACATTTTAGTTGATGGACAATGACATTTACCTGTTCCTGGGCCACGCATGAGCCCCAAACCTGCATGACCCCCACATTGATAAAGTGATGAGAAAAAGGAGTCTTTCAACACCATTTTTGTTGATAGCTGGTCAATTGATATACTGTCCTGGGCACACAGCATGAGCCAAATAGTGCGCATGTCCCACCACATTTAAAATGTGCCGGAAAAGGGGGGAGTCTTTCAACCACCATGTTTAAGTTTCAGCATGGACATAGACTTCATACCTGCTCCTGGGCCACAGCATGAGCCACAAACTGCATGTCCCCAATTGTATAAATGTGCCGGAAAAATAGGTAGGCTTCAACCCCATTTTAGTATAACTGGACAATTGACTATACATATGTCCTGCGGCCACAGCATGAGCCCCAATCCTGCCATGTCCCCCACATTTAAAATAGTTGCCGGAAAAGGAGTCTTCATCCACCATTTTAGTTGAACTAAGACATTGAATATACCTGTCAAGGGCACAGCTATGACCCAGGGCCGGATTACAGTGGGTGCTCGGTGTAAAACCTGGCTGGCGTCGTCATCTTATTAACACTGTCAGGTTAAAATGCCCATGATGAGCGGAGCAACGTAAAACTGTCGTGTGATGGCAGAGGCGGAAGCGGAAGTGTGAGAAAACTCCAGCCTTCCTTCTGTTCACGTCAATACTGGGTAGCGCTGCCCCTCCGTAGTCATGAGTGAGGACCTCAATTGGTTCAGCTTGGAATCTGGTGGTATAACGCTCATGTTAAACCAGGTGCCCTTTTATCTTGGCATTCTTTTTCTCATTTTACTCAACGTGCTGAGGAAAATGGTCTCTGTACTTTGTTCTCTGTCCGTGTGGCCATACTCCATGTCTCTGAATAAACCTACATCTGGTTCAAGTTTTCTGTAACCTCCTTGTACAATTCCGAGGAATTTTATTTAACAGCTATTTTCGTCATGCACGTTTTTTAGTTACTTTAATCTAGAATACATACATTTTTAATAATAGGATGGAATCCCACCATGTTCTTTGTTTCTCTTTTTTTCATTGTTATTAAAATGGGTTCGTCTCAATACAGGATTGATAGTTTGTTAAAGATATGCAAATAACAAGTCATTTTGCAATATGTGTTCCATCTAACAGTGTCCTACCTATTCCTGTTTCTGACAGCACCTTCACCCTGAGCACTTCTTGACAATTGTGAAGAGAACACATTGTCTGTTAAGAAAACAACATTTTTTAGAATAGGACCTGTAGTATAGCTGCATGTCACAGCAAAAATGCCCCAAAATTCAATGCATGTCACTTGTGCACTTTGGTCATTGTGAAGAACAAATGTTGTTGAAACACATTTTTTTAGATTAACGGACCCTGTAGTTTTGTGCATTTCAAAGGACCAGCATGGTCCCAAAAAAATTATTTAAAATTGAATTTCAGTCAATGTTAAAACATTGTGAGGGAGAAATGCCAACTTAGAAGGCCAACATTTCTGTTTACAAAGACCATGATTAATTGCTGTATCTCACTGCTACATGACCCAAAAAATTTTTATATGATTTCTCAGCCACTATTTAAAAAATGGTGAGGGAGAAATGCCACCTTAGAGCCACATTTCTGGTTCCAATGGACCATAATTATGCTGTATCTCACAGGCAACATGACCCAAAAAAATTTATAAATAGTGATTATCAGCAATATTAAAAATTCTGTGAGGGAGAAATGCCACTTTGAATCACATTTCTGTTACATAGGTCCAAGATTATTGCTGTATCTCACAAGCAAACATGACCTCAAAACCATTGACAATGCGAAATTCTTAAGATTTTAAGTGAGTAAATGGAATAAGGTGTTGTCATGAAATCCTTGCTGTCTTTTTACAGTATCCTCACAGCACAACAGCAAAATGAACTGTTGGGAAAGGATAAAAATTGCCGTAAGAAATGATATTTAAACAAAAGTTTTCAAGTGGACCATTTCTGTTTTGAAAAGGAAAATATGTGAAGTAGATGGCAATAATCGGTGACCCTCGGCAATTATGGGCACAACCAAACATCAGAGATCCAATGCCTGATTCCTCTTGATGATAAGTCAAACGTCCACTTTATCTGTGGAAAAGCCGGAGCGTTTGTCTGTAATGGGACTCCTCCAGCTGTGCTGAAGGTCTGCTCAGAATTGACGCTGGCTGCTGGGCTAGGACACACCTCTATGGCGTGACGAGCAAGCTCGGGCATATCGTCCATTTTGGATACCCAGAAGTCTATTGGGTCAGGAAAACAACATGCAAAAAACACATTCTGGCTGTTGAGACGCATTAGTCGTGTTGATTTGTACACATGATATTAAGATGATTGTGTGTTGGATGTGTGCCTGCTTTGCATGCGTTGGTGAGGTGGTTAAAACAAAGATTGCACGACGGTCAACCATTAGGCTCTCTGCCCACCTCTTGCATGCTGCTGCTACCGCTAGCATTCTTGGCATCTCTATGCATGTCACGTTGCTGATGCTCTGTTCCACCGTGATCATCTTGGATCGTGATGTAGACGCAACAGATGTCTCAGTTGATCAATCAGGCAAGGTCTCCATTTCCCTGCATTTTAACTCTCTTTGGGATGGGTGGAAGGAAGTGCTGATTTTTGTTTTGTACCGGTGGGATCAGCGAGGGTGGCCACCCAGTAACTGTTGTTAATTTTGATGGCCTTTATTAGAGGATCATGTTGGAGGTATTGGAGCATTCCAAGCACTCATGTGACGAGTATGGAGCCCTGATTCTTTCCATGCCTCTGGTTTCGAGGGGAGGGGCGGCACTAGCAAACTGATCTTCCTCATCTTCCTCCTCCGCCTCAATTTCGACTCACAACCTATTTTCCAAGGCAGGGACGTACAGGTAACGGGCGTGTGTCTAGCGAATTCCCTCCTCCTCTAGCTGCACCGGGCACAGTCAACACAGCCCCAGCTTGTTGAGTATGATGCACCCATGAGAGCTGATGCTCACCTTGAAACTACCTCTGGGACCCGAAACCACTGCCTAATGAAGACGATGAATTGTGAAACTGATCGGGCCTTGTGGATTTTGACGTGAGAGGAAGGCTCCGTCGTCCGCATCTGTGTCCAGTCTCCTCCTCCGTCGCTGGCAGGACCTGTTGTTTAAGGAGTTGTCCAATGAGATGTTCCGAAATCTTAAGATCAGCCACAATGTGTCATTGCTGAGAAGGGCATTGTCTCCGCGAATGAGCCATTTTGCGTGGGCTTTGTCGTTCAAAACTGGCTCACGGACTGGTGTCATGAGCTCTTTCAGCCTCCAATTCTCGGTGGCTTCAACCACCCCGAAGGGTCGTTACCGCTGCTGTCAACGGGGCCAAGTGTCACATTAGTATGCGTAATGTAATTGCGCTGCAGCCACAATGTCGCTGGGCTCTGTGGGTAACCCAGTGTTTCACGTCACAATGGCACGGTATGACGGGATGAAGGCGACCAGTGACGCTGGAACGCGCCAGGCAGGGTCAAACGCGAAGGCAGTGGTGCGAACGGCGGATGCTCGTTAAAGTTGCGAACATCAGGAGACCCTCGAGCGCTCTTCTTCTGCAGGCAGACCAGGATCCTGTGGTAGCTCTTTAGAAAATTTCGTGGAAGACAAGGTTCGTGACATGTGCAGGGCACGGGTAAGTGCTCCTCAGCCCTCCGATCTTGGGCGGTGGCCAGCACGAGTTTGCCCTGTTATCGCACACCACCGTTGCCCTGTGGCACACAGGTTTCTTGTCACCCAGCCAGGCTCTCGTGGGTCTCGGATGCGTGTAGTAGCCGTCCGCAACAGCTCTGACCTGTGTGTGGACGGTCGCTCCAAGGACAGATTAATTTTCAACACCGCTGGTGCTTTGGGCTACGTGATGCACACCAGTAAGGACCTTGGGGGTGACAAGAGTCCCATGACCCATCCTGCAGTTTTGTAGAGTGTGCGTCGAGCGCTGAGAGCCACGTAGCCCATTAGAGACATCCACCAGTTCACAGTGAGCTGCTTCAGAGAATATTGCTGCCGTGTACGATGTCTTTCTAGTCCATGGTGTGTCGGAGGTGAGATGGACTTTCTCGGACACAAGATGCATTACTAACGGCGCTTGATAAAATTTTAGATGAAAACGTGGGATGGACAGGGCCCATGGGACGGCTTTTATGCAAAGAAAATGCCTGATCGGCATCTGGTATTGGGGCAGCGTTGGGCCATGATGGTGGCGGAACGCCATATGTGTCCACCGATCGGAAAGGGGCTAGAAAGATGCTGAGGCCAAATGCCTTGGAAATGCCCGAAGTTCAGATATTGGCTTTGGGGGTTTGGGTTTTAAAGTGGTTTCTCTCTGACTCAAACCTGGAAGACTAGTACGGTGTGTGCTGAGAGTGGTGTACCGCTGGTACGGGCATGGCAGGTCGTCAAAACTGGCGGGAGGATGAGGTGGATGCGGTTCTGGTGTGCTGGTGGGTACTCGGGCGACTCGCGTGTGGAGGCTGACGATGGAGGGCTGAAACCTTGATCCTGGACTCAGAGATCCCCCCCCCCCACAGTCGCGAGCTGAGGAACGCTTAGGTGGTGGGGGGAGGAGGAGGCGGACGACAAGGGTGTGACAGTGGTCTGGAGGCCGGCGTGCGGGTCTGGCCGTTTTTGGCCAAGTGTTCCTCACTACCATTTCAATTCATGCATTCGCTTGCCTGTGATCAGACATGTTTGGTGGGGTTGATCCATTTAAGGGTTCTTGCGCCGCTGGATTCCCCTATCTCCTTTCGCCCAGCTCCTCTCTAACCGGTCACAGGCGGCAATATGACATCGCTGTGTGATCAGAGGCGTTTGCTCAAGATGTCTCTCAGGATTGTGAGGTCTGGACCTTTTTTGACGGCGGTAGAGCGAGGAGCGGGGATAGGGTTTTTGCGCTGACCGTGGACTGGCGGAATTCATATGTCTCAGTGGAGTTCTGGCGGACCCGCTCCCTGTCTCCTCTTTTTGTGGATAGGGACAGTTATTGACCACTTCTCCAATGCGTCTTTTCTTCCTCGTCCACTGATGGAATGCATGTCGCAAGCAAATTCTGCGGAAAAGACCAGGATGGTTACTCGGCAAGTGATCGCAAATCAGTCTTTTTGATCTCGTGCTATGACACAGGTGACTTGGTTGTGTCGCTGACTTGTCTGCGATCCAGAAGTGCGAGGCTACTCAAGGTCATGGGTGCTACTGTTCAATGAGTTGCGCCGACCTGCCGGGATTTTGCCGATGACGCGCGGCATCCTTCACCTCCTATGATGTACAATACAGTTAAAATCACGCCTCATCGGTCAGAGTAGCCTAAATCATCTCTTGGATCTTTTAACATAGTTCTGGACGCCCACGCATCTTTGGTCTTCAAACGAGGTCTTAGACAATGGATTATCCACGGTGGGGGTACTACGACGTTGACATTTGGGACTGCTTCTGTGTTGGACGGAGCTGGTGACGACATTCGTGACCGTGACTGCTGAGGACGAGTGAGGTAAGACTGTGCTGGGATGCAGTTGCAGTTAACCAGCTGAAGGGACAGCTTGGCGGATAGATGTTCGGTGTTTGTATTAGTGATTAAGTCAGGGCCCGGGAGCTCCAGCGATGTCAGGGTCCTGACGGTCTGCAAAATGTGACGAGTCCGTTGGCTATGTGTTGTCGCAGCACTGGAGATAGTGTAGCACGTTCTCTCGCGTACTCTACTGCCATGTGCTACCCCCCTCTTTTCTCGCTTACCAATGAATTGCTCCATGTTCAGAAATATTTAAAATTTAGAAGGTTGAATAGTTTTCGGAATGGTCTCTTATTAAAAGCGGCAAATCACTGCTTTTCTCAAATCCCTGCTAATCAAAGAGACAACTAGAATTAGCGTGGATTCAAAATTTAACACGTGCAAGGTGTGTATCAACAAATCCTGGGACGGGGCAAACAGTCAAAAACACGTATCTGTTATGTTTTGGTATAATAAACGGTATTTTTTTGACCTCAATTACTGTGGTGAAGAATAGAATTATGTATTAAGATTTTCGTAGAGTTGCATCAGAACAGTGGTGTGCAAAAGTCAATCTCTCTTCTCTCTCGTAACATGTGTTTTGATTCTAATAGTCTCGGTATTTTTTGCACCTTTCAATTCACCTGTGGTGAATATAGATTGTGTTTAAGATTTACGTATATGCTGGTCAAATGAACAGTGTGGGGTGAGCAAAGTCAAAGAAAACACGTTATGTTATGTTTCTGATATAATAAACGGTATTTTTTGCACATTTTCAATTCCACCTTGTGCGTGAATATAGATTGCTGTTTTTTAATTTAGTAGATGCTGGGTCAATGAACAGTGTCTGGTGTGCCAAAGTCAAAAAACACGTAACTCGGTATGTTTTGTATATAATAAACGGTATTTTTTGCACCTTTCAATTCACATGTGGTGAATATAGAATTGCTGTTTTAAGATTTACGTAGATGCTGGTCAGATGGAACAGTGATGGTGTGACGCCACAAAAGTCAAAAAAACACGTAAAACCTGTTATGATTTTGATAATAATAACGGGTAATTTTTTGCACACTTTAATTCACCTGATGGTGTATATAGAATTGCTTTTTTAAGGTATTTAGTAGATGCTGCGTCACTCGCGCTCTCAGATGTGGGTGATGCAAAAGTAAAAAAAAACGTAACTGTTTTGTTTTGCTTGATATAATAAACGGTTATTTTTTGCACCTTTATATTCCCTGTGGTGATATAGAATTGCTGTATTTAAGATTTAGTAGATGCTGCTTGTAGAATGAACGTGCTGGGTGTGCAAAAGTCAAAAAAAAATTGAAAAAAAAAGAAAAAAAAAAAATCACGTAACTGTTTGTTTTGAGAATAACGGTATTTTTGCACCTTTCAATTCAACTGTGTGTGTGATATATAGATTGCTGGTTTTAAGATTTACGTAGACTGCCTGACGTCAGACGGCTGCTGGGTGTCCGCAAAAGTCAAAAAAAACTAAGTATAACTGTTATGTTTTTGATATAATAACGGTTATTTTTTGCACGCTTTCCATTCATTCTGTGGTGGAATATTGAGAAGTGCTAGTTTTTGAAGTTTACGTAGATGCTGCGTCAATGAACAGTGCTTGGTGCGCTCAAAAGTAAAAAAAAAACACCGGTAAACTGTTATGTTTTGATATAATAACGTGTATCTTTTTGCACCTTCAATTCACCTATGGTCGAATATAGAATTGCCTGTTATTAAGATTCGTAGATGGTGCATGCTAATGAGCAGTGCTGGTGCGCAAAAGTCAAATAAAACTGTAACTGTTATAGTTTGATATAATAACGGTCTTTTTTGCACCCTTTCAATTCACTGGTGAATATGAATTGCTGTTTTAGATTTACGTTGATGCTGCGCATAATAACAGTGTGGGTGCGACAAAGTCAAAAATACACTGTAACTGTGATGTTTTTTTTTCTTTACTTTTTGTTTTTTTGTTTCTTATATTATGTTTGTTTTTTATTTTGTTTTTGTTTTTAATTTTGATATTTGTTTAACGAGACTCGGTATTTTGGGCAACGCAAAAACAAACCTGTGGCTGGACTTCAGATTGGGATTGTAACATTAAGTGCAGAGATGGTATATATCACAACCAGTACACAGGTGTAAGGGTGTAAAATTGAATCTCCTAGTCTGAAAGTTTATATGATAATAAAGTGGACGTTTTTGCACGGTCTAACAAAGAGACTGCAGTACTAGAAAATGATGTTTATTCAAAATATAGTTACGTTGGGGTGCCAATTTATCCAGGAATAATTCTTCATAGCAAACTGTTAATAATAAGAGTATCATTCCACTTACAATGTCTTTACACTAAGTCTTGGTGGAGAGTCTTTTATCCAGTTGTTCTTTAGATTGAGCTTTCTTAGTGTTCAGCGTTCCGCGGGCCCCCCACTCCCCCAGTCCACCGCCGAATTTACTGCGTAGATGTCTGCTTTAGAAATTTATGAAAGCCTAACTACATTAAAGATTCTTCAAATCTCTAATCTAACTAAATTCGGAAGGATCACAGCATAATTAGTAGAAGGTTTCTCTGTTGCAAGAAATAGACTGACATTTTCGCTGTAGCTGTGTTTGGCCCACAGGCAGACGCGCAGGTCCTATCCATATTGAGTACGCTGAGAGACACTGTGCTAGAATACAGGAAACGCTGTTCTATGTAAAACGATGGCTTGGGAAGGTCATGTGATTTTGTCAGCCATCGAAACGCATAACATCCCATGGTCATGACGTCGCACACTCATCTCACCTCTATTGATCTATTCTGTAGATCTGATTTGATGGCCGCAAAATAGACAGGACCAAGCGACGAAAAGGCTCGATTCATATATAGATGATGCTACAGGATCTTATCCCGTAATTAGGGTCGCTATGATCTGGAAATTTCGGATCTGTCCATAAAAACCATTTGACCGCAGTTTGTTCAACTTTTGTCGATAAAGAATCCGTCAACACTAGTCCTGGAGACCTGACAGATGAACTCGGCCTCCTCAACGGGGCGCTAAGACAATCGGGCGAGGGGTGTCATGCATGAGCTGCCACTGACCTGAGAAATCCAATATTACTAAGGTTAGTAGAGTCCTGGTCCGACTTGGTTCATCAAGATAAATCTTTAGAGTGCCCTTTATCGATATTCATACGTCGGTACCAAATATGGAGGCTGGAATTCGACCGTATGGGTGGAAACGTGTGCACTAGAGCCTAGGTGTGGAGTGAGGATGAGCCGTATTCTGGCCGAATGGCTGATCTCATGCGAGGGTGTGCGTTGGCTGTCGTAGGAATGGCCTGAAGTGCTCATTGCTAAATGTTTTTCTGGCCATTTTTAGAATGTCTTGCAGATGGGTTTGAAGACTTGAGGAACCCGTTTTTGACAACCAGTTTTATATTTGTGCGCATACCTGGCGCATTGCTTAGCCTCTACTGGACAGCACGGACACCATGTCCTCTTTCCATTGCTCTGTCCACATGGTTCAGATTTTCAGTTTATCGTCGGAGAAGGCCGGAATCGATTTCGTTTTACATGATGCCTGAGCAGTCTCATCCCTTCTGCATAGTGAACTTTCGTTCGATCAGGCACAAACCAGGCTGTAGAAATGCGTGACAACCACGTGCTCTGCACTGTGGTATGCTGGATTGAATATTAAGACTTGACGCTGCATTGGCCTGAGGTGGTGGTGGAGGATTAGGCGGACATTGGTGCAGGTATTCAGCTGTTGTGACAAAATCAGTGGAGAAAATAAGCTAGCGGTCTCCTGTCCAAGTTTGCTATGGTGTGGTTCTGGGGCCAGGAAGCCACATTTCAGCCCTGTGGACGTTGTAAGGTGTTGTTACTGTCCGACTGTAGTTACAGCTCCATACATTCCGTGCTGGCTGCTAGTTTGGAAGGGACCACTACCTACAGGCTCTAAGGACTGGCGTCTACTTTCTTTCTCGCTAAATATGAGTGCAGGGTTGTGTTGGTACTGCCTTTTTTGAAGAAGATAGATAGAGGGGGACTTCACCTGGACTCGGCACAAGTCCATATCAGTCATCTTTGTCTCTGACGGTGCAGAGTTCCGCATCTCATTTGAAAAGGGAGGTGATTGTGTTGAGTACGCGATCAAGACATGCAAAAGGAGCATAGTCGCTTCATGTGCCTGTAGATGCTGGAGGGCATACTCGCCCCCCCCCCATGTCATCCCCACCTCGCAAGCGTAATCGTTGCTGGTGTAACGACTGCTGGCTGCGGATGAGTGGTGAAGGGAGCAAAGGTAGCATCTGGACCGGTAGATGAATGGGGAAAAAGACAGACAGCTCCCTTCGGCAGAATGTGTGGAGACTCTAGATGCTTGAAACTGGCCTCGTATGCGTGCACTAGGTGGGGATGTGTTGCGTGCGGCTGGATGACCTTACATCTGTGACACGTTTTTTTACCAGGCATGGATGGTGACGCCGTGCCATATTTTGACGCGGGGCCTTGGTGCCAATTAGGTCCTGGCCACGCTCCTACATTTGTTTTTTTCCCCTTTCCTATTTGTTTGGCACAAGACTTTTAACCCGCCGAGTAGGTGAATTCACCCCCAAACGCTCTCCCCGTTTTGAATGCTACCACTGCTGCCCAGTGAGCCCCTGCGCCCGTTTTTGGGGCCGAAAGGACCCCAAAGGGGTGGAAACCCCGTGGCCTTTTTGCTCCCGGGCCTCCCCTACGCCCACCCTGCTGATCCTGGCCACACTTCCGGGACTTGCTGGTATGCCGCTGCCTGCGTGAAAAGCTGCCCCCTTTTCCCCCAACATAAGGATGAAGCCCTTGCTTCATTGGCTCCCCCAAATGCGATTTACTTTTTTGATTAGTGTTTTGCCAGTCCCTCTGTCCTCCCCAAGGTCTCGGGTGTAAGACCGACCGCTCGCAAATAACCTCCCCTGCCCTCTCCCCACACTCTTGCCCGCCTCTGAAGAACGCGGATGTCTGCCCCCCCTCTTTGCTGCCCGTAGTGCTCACTGTCCTCAAAAAAGTTATCCCCACTGCGTATGGGGCAAAGCCCAAAGACATAGTTATTTCTGCTGGGGAACCGAACAGGACAGAGGTGGGTTGGGACCCGGGGGAGGGGCCCCCGACCCGCCCCGGGCCTGCAACTAAGTGTTGTGTCTGACGAACCCCCTGACACTTGGCTGGGGTTGGCAGATGTCATCTAGTTAACCACAAGAACCTTGGGTTTTGGGTTTCAAACACACGGGCCGTAGATACACCCCTAGCTCTGGCCTCACCGAGTGACCCCTGCTGCAACGTCCCCTTACTGTGCTGCGACCTGTGCCTGCTCCAGGAACATTTGTGCCACTGCCCCTCCCATGTGAAGGGCCTGTCACCTCTCTGTCTGACATACTGTTTGATAAAAAATTTACAATAAAACAAATTCTGTTTACTGTAGATGTGTGTAAGTGAGAAAAACACACACTGTATTTCAAAGATAGTTCACCACAATAGTGAAAAAAGTAACTATTTGGCCCAGAGGGCAATATCCCAAAATAAAAACCGCTGGTTCAGGAACATGTTATACATGTATATGACACACACACAAACACACTGTGTAGTTAAAAGTTATTTCACCCCAGTAACTTTAAAATCGTAAGTACTTGGCACAGAGTGCAATCTAGTACTGCTGCAGAGAGATCCGTGTGAATAAGAGACACAGTGGCAAGTGGCTGAAGGTAAAATGGCTAGCCTATTCATAGGGCTGTGACATCACATAAGCTGGCTGGCTGCTGATTTACTGCATGTCTGCATGTCATGGCATTGAAGGCGTTCCTTTATTTCTCCGATAGTTCTTTGCCCCATGTCATGCCATGTGCTTGCGGCCATTTTAGATTCGTTACCACGAATCTCAAGGAAATTCCTATTCAGAATATATGAGCCACATTGACTGAAAAAAATGGTTCAAAGAATTCCACTCTGAAGTGGTGGGGGAAAGTTTGAGGTCCCATTCCTGAGGATTACTCTGTAAAACGTAGACCACTACACCCACTATTTGGGCCTCAGAGGCAAGTGGATAAACCCAAAAATACAGTCAACAGGACTCCCAAAAAAGTAAAACTTTTATGGTCCTCTGAAAAACGGTCCATTAAAAGCATTCTAGGCTCCCTGACAATAGCTGACTGTGGACTAGAGACTAATGGGTGTGGCATCAGCATCAGCTTGTTGTTGGGTGAGGAGTTGTACCTGGTTCGCCAGGTCGAGTACCAGGTTAACCAGGCCCTCCATCCAATAAACAAGATTCTGAATAATGTTTATGTTATTCTGGATGGCAGGGAATTTTTTTTTTTAAGGCTTACGGTAATGTGAGGGACCCTGGGACTGAGATAGGATAACATGGAAAGTGTTAGGCCCCCCAAAACTGTTCTTGCCTACTTACCAGCCCAACCCCAAGTAGTTGACAACAACTGGATGACCATCTCTTCACTGGATAAGTGAATCACTGAACAAAACAAGACAGACAAACACGATAAAGAATAGTCGGGTGGAAAATAGGTAAAACTGGAGATAGCAAAATAGTGCAGAGGCGGCAGGCAATAGATGGAGGTCAAGAAGGTGGACAAAGAGGTCAGTAATCCAAGCAATTTAATCCAGTCAGAAATGACAGCTCAAGCTACAAGAGAATATCACAAACAATGTCCCAGAGAAATAGTGGTATTCTTAAGGGATGTCAGAGTCCCTCTACAGGGCATGATTGGACAGGCCCTTTGACATCCAAACCACACAGAAAACAGGCTGGCAGAGAAGAAAAATGAGTGGTGAATTCGAATGTCGATCACTACTCAGTCTATACTATCTGCAGCCCTGCACTAGGCCTAGCAGAAGTAACCTGACTGGTGTGGTGGAGAACCTGTCAATCACCACACATTCAGTACTGGTCTCAGACAGAGTTCAGACTAGAACAAAGAAAACACACAATTCGACACTGAATCATGGTCAAAAATGCAGTCTCTGCCGCACTTCACGGGCAGAGGACTGTGCTGTGGTCTAGTCATTGCACTGAGACTATCTCCAACATACAGGTCATCAATAGGGATTAGCGAATCGATTCTAACGAAGTGGAATTCGTTTAGAATTTCAGGGAAAATTCGATTCTGGACGAAGCTGAAGTTCTTTGCGATTCGCGGTAACGAAGCTAAAATGGATGCGAGCACATGGCGTGACATGGGGCAGAGAACTATGGGAAGAAGAAAGGAACATCCTCAATGACATCTGCAGACATGCAGCCAATCAGCAGCCAGCCAGCTTCTTTGACATCACAGCCCTATAAATAAGGCAGCTATGTTAAATTCTGCCACTTCTCACTTTGTCTCCTATGCACAAGCATCTGGCTGTAGCAGCACTACATTGCACTATGTGAAAAATACTTCCGATTTTTGAGCTACTGGGTTGATAGACCTTCAAAAGTGTGTATCATATACACACCTGTTCCTGAACCAGCATTTTTTTATTTTGGAATATTGCAATCTGTGCCCAAGAGTTAATTTATCCTCTGTTTGTGGGGAATTCTGAGTTGATTCCAGGGTGTGTGTGTTTCTGCCTCATACACACCTGAAATCCATCACGTTCATTCTGTAGGGTATCTTATTTTGTGATATAACTTTTAATAAATATCCAATAAAAATTGCCACGTTCTACGCATTACCAAAGATCCACAAAGGTACTTCCCCTCTGAAGGGGCGTCCAATAGTCTCAGGAGTAGGCACTTTGTCTCAAAACATTGGTATCTATTTGGACAAAGTACTGAGGGGGTTCATGACGTCTCTCCCATCGTATCTAAGAGACACCTCCGATTTATTAACTAAGTTGGAGGGAATCTCGGTGGATGATGATGTAAGGTTGGCCTCAGTGGATGTGGAGGCGCTATTTAGTAGCATTCCACACCACTGGGGCCTAAAGGCAGTATATTTCTATCTTAAAACAAGGGGAAGTCAACATCACCGACATAATCTGCTTGTCCTGCAACTACTCGAGTTTACTCTCACTCATAATTTTTTTCTGTTTGGACCAAGGCTCTTCCAGCAGCTCAGGGGGACGGCCATGGGGAGCTCATGCGCCCCTTCCTATGCGAATCTCTTCCGGGGCTGGTGGGAGAGCACAGTGGTTTTTGGTGATGAATTGGAATCATTTACATCTAAGATCTTGCTATGGGTAAGATTTATAGACAATGTTTTTGTATTGTGGCAGGATACGGAAGTGGCCTTTGTCTCTTTTATGGAAGCCCTTGACAGGAATGAAATAGGCTTGAAATTTACATCTGAAATCCACAAGTCTGAGATTACCTTTCTAGATCTTCGGATCAGGAAGGACTCATTGGGCAATTTACAAACTATACCTTTTTCCCGTAAAAAAAGGGCCCCACAAATACCTTTTTGGAGGGGAGGCCATCATCCCAACCCGGAAAAAAAAGGGGATTCCAAAGGGGCCAGAAAATTTGGATTAGAAAAATTGCTCGAGAGGGGAAATTTTTTATGACAACGACATTTAAGGGAAAAGATTCTTGAAAGGGGCTCCCCCCTTGTGCACCTTAAAACCTCTTTTAAGAATGCCTTGAAAAGGAAAAGAAAGTACTTCTTCATGTAAGCCAAAAGAGACAGGTCTAAACTTCCCCCCTTGGGTTTAAGGCACATTCGTAAAAAACCAGGAGTAAAGGAAATCACCAGAAAAAATTGGAACACCTACTTCGAAAAAAGATTTGGGGGGTTTTTTTCCACCTAAACCACTCTTTAACTTTCAAAAAGGGAAAAGATCATTAGGGAAAGACTTTACATAGCCATAATATCCCCACTGGAGGAAAATCGTGGCTTGATAGAAAGCCTTTGGGGGTTTTTTCCGTTGGCAAATGTTAGTTTTCCCAATAAGCTAAAACTTAAGAATCAACCACAGTATGGTGAAAACCTTTGGTAAGTATTTTTATAAACGGGTTTAACGAAAGGCGGGGGTCTTAAATTTTTTGGGCCTTTGCCAAAAACAATATAGGCAAAACAATCAGAAGCTAAAGCCCAGAATGGGTTCAGTCGGGGATTTAACCGTCTGATACAAACCTTGCTAGACTTAGGGAAGACATGGAGGAGCTTTTGGGGGAATGACTTTCATTGGGTTTTGGGAAAAAAATTAATTACAGCAAAAGGGGGGAACTAGATAAAAAATTCTACGTAAAGAGACTAAATGCCTTTGGAAAAACTTACAACCAAGTGGCCTTAAGATTCTTGTATTTTGGATTTTCTTTTGAAACTTAAGTTACTTTTTTCGATTTAATCTTTTCACTAAATCACACTTGAGGGATGGTTTAATTGGGGATTTTTTCTCATTGACCCCTTTGTCTGACTTGGATTAAAGTATATTTATTGGTTAATGTATTTCCTCCCTCACTTTCTGGCTTTTTCAAGGGGCCTTTTAAATAATATAAACATCAAATAAAAAAGGGGGGAACCAAATGGTGGAAATTAAATTTTTTGTGGTATCCTTTGATTTAAAGGGCCCCCTCTCATACCTATACTAATTTAAACCTTGCATAGTTTTATTTTTAAATTTAAACCTCCCTGTAAAAAAATCTTATTTGTTTTTTTTGTACCTTTTTTTAACTTACCGCCATATTTTTTGCTATCTGTCCTTTAAAGGGGCTTTTTTTTAAGTATGTTCAGTGCCCCCCCCCGGGTTAGTACCGAGCGCATGCGGCTCCGTTTGGCCGCCGGCTGCGGGCCGGGAGAAAGTAATGCCCTCCCGAGATTTTTCTATTCTCGCGGTTTTAACCTCGAACGGTACGCAAAAGGGAAAAGTTTAATTTTGTTTAGAACTCGGGAAGGTCGGCTCTTCTTAACAGTAGGAGGGTTACATTTCAAATAGATCATTCAGGGGCCTAACAAAAAAAGTATTTCCCTGGTGGGCATTTTCTTTTTTTAGCGCGGGTATTTTAAATTATCCCTTTGATAGTTTTATTGAGGCCCCTTTACTAAAAACTGGTGTGCCTTTAACAATCCGCATCGATGGGAAAGGGTTTAAAAATTTCCCCTGTTGAATCCTCGTGACAAGAGGAAAGAAACGCCTTGGAAAAAAAAGAACACCCTAACAAAGGGAAATAAATACCCAAATATAAAAATGTATGTTTGAAAATTTTTTAAGGGTTTTCAAAAATTTTAAAACAAGGAATACAGTGCCTTGACATGTTTCTAGAATAGGTCCCCCTTTTGGGGATTTTTTTTTATCACAAAAATGTTAAGGATTACATTCGAAATTTTTTTCTTTACCCTTGTAAAAATATTTAATAGGGGTAGCCATCGAAGGCGGGGCCCCCCCCCTTTTTCGGGGGGATTACCCTACCCGTACTTCGATTTTAAAAGGGGAAAAATACACTTTTTTCGATATAAAAATTTTTCCCAAAAAAAACCCGGGGTACTCATTTCCGTATACCTTTTCCCTACACTGGTGTAAAATGTTTTTCTTTTTTTTTTTTTTTTTTAAAAAATTTTTATTTAAAATCCAAATACGACAGGGGTTTCAGTTGTTGAATTTTAAAAACCATAGGGAAACTAAAATTAATCATATTTAACATTTCTGTTATACAAGGTTTATAAGATACATGGAATTTATGTTTTCCCTTTTTCTTAAAAGAAATCTGCTATAAACAACCGTGTTACGTAGGGAAAAAATTTTACCGATTTTTTGTATTCATGTTTACAGAGTTTCACAGTGTAAAAAAACTTAACAAACAGTTTTAAAAAACCCAACAATAAAAAAAAAGTTGATGTGTTTTTTTTTTTTTTTTAAAATAAAATGACTAGGACAGAAACTCATGGCTACGAAGAAAAACAAAAACGGGTGCCCCCCCTTTTTTGGGTGGGGGCCCCCCCCCCCCCTTTTTCCCTCCCCCCTGGGGG